>JBBPJZ010000912.1:0-11912 GCA_038089015.1 Chalciporus aff. trinitensis
ATACTGGTTTGGGTTCTCTCCCAATGCTAGCCGGTGATGCCGTAAGCAGTTGACAACCCATACTCTGTGATAACCCATACCCTAGGTGCTATCCCGAACGGTATGGGTTATGACAGAGTCGACTGTACTATGAATGATAACAAAGTTTAAGCAACGCCATGACCTCATTATCGCATTAACTCCTTCGGGTAACTACTCGGTTCCAACATGGCGGTATGTCGGACTCCTCTTCATGTTCAGCTCTTCCTATCCGCGTTCAAGTTGCGTGACATGCTAACATTCGAGCCAATTTCCTTCTCCCAATTCAGAGGTCTGTTTGACGATTTATTTAGGTCAGCAAGATGCGAGACAACATATAAGCCCGCCCGAATCGAACACTTGAAATCATCAACCACAACTTTTCCCCTACTCACCGCCCTATTTACATTGCAATGTCGTCCGAGTTCACTTCCGCCAGCGTGCGTATACGCTTCAGATAGCCTTTGAATGTCTTACTCATAACTATTTCAGCTTATCCCTCGCTGGCCCGTTGATATTATGTGGATAAATTCAGCTGCTTCTATTCTTGCTGATCAAGTCGCGGAGGAGGCAACTCAGAAGGTCACTGTCACTGGCGTACGCATACGTTAGAAATAACCTTTGAATGCCTTACTCATAGCTGTTTCAGATACCTCGCTGGCCCGTTGACCTTATATGGGTAAATTCAGCTGCTTCCATCCTCGCCGACCACGAGGACACGCAGAACAGCGATGCCGAAACCAACTAAGTCAAGGATAGTGTTAGTAGAATCGTTTGCCTCACTCACTATCCCTATCGTCATGTCGCTAATCGGCTCCATGTGTGTACAGTGCCTCGCGCATCTCCAAGCCAGCACCCATATCTTGGGGGCTAGAACGTTCCGAGTTTGTCTATTGATCAGTGTGTTTGTTGTAGGATATCGGTCAAGTGTTTTTTGTTTGTAAAGCCCAGAGAATCATACATGGCCGTGTGTGTTACAATTATCTCGGAGTACTTGAGTGAGTATAATCACAAGCCTAGGTCCAAGGTCAGAGGCATAGTTACCAAGTTAACCGACACGGAGCAAAGTAGTGACGTTCAAAAATTGGTGAACAGCGGCGCGGGGTGGGTGTGATGAGCCGAAATCGTGTGTAGGCGGTTGTAAGGCTTCCCTAGTCAGGACAGCTGCTTGATGTGCAGGAGTGGGATCCAGGAAACAATTTAAGGATAGGCAAACGAGAACACTGAGCTTTGTCGTCATTTGTAGGATCATGTCAATGTCGTTTATATTAAAAGTCCCAGTGCGGTTCAGATCCCTCACCATGTTGATGGCTGCAGGGGGAGCACAAGGTACAGTGACGGACTTGACGACCATCCAAGACATTGGGTGTGATGTGTATAGTATACCAGACCATGTAAGCGCCTCTGGTAATATATGGTATAAGAGTAGCGGTAGGCAACATTAAAAGCTGAATATATGGGGTCAAACCAAGACTGAAGAGAAGTACGTCCGAGTCGCTATAGGGAAACGGATCCTCCGTTTGGACGTGAACGCGTTCCATGATCTCTGCAGCCCACTTCAGCACAAAAGAGCAGTCAAGCCCCGGCACACGCGCAGGGAACACGGAACCACTTTTGAGCAATGTTCAATGCCGCACCTTCTCGCGTACCACTTCCTCGCCCTCGTATCCGTGGGGTGTGACTCTCCAGTCGCGAGTTGAGTCGGTCGACGTCAACTAGTAATGCTGTTGGTACATAGCACGAGGGTAACAGTTCCGGTAGTAATCGACCAGCTACTGTTCACACAGCTTAGGTACAAGCATATGAGCACCTCGTTGCTACGAAAGAGAGGGGAAAGAAAACGGAAGAAAGCGTAAACGGCTATGATTGACCAACTACGCTATGCGTTACATAGCTCAGATACAAACAATGGAGACAAATACAAAGTACCAAAACATTTTCGTACTCCCGTGGATCATCGTCGCTTGGACTCCCTCAGGTTAGACGCTGTATACTAGAACAACTCACTCTTGAATAAGGTTGGTGGAACCTTCCCTCCGTGCACCATCATTATCCGAGTCGTTATATGGCTGAAGTGCTGATCGACAGTGTTGACAGCATCCCCGGCCGCGGCATACACTCCAAGGGGCTGGATTGACACACTGACCGCGGGCAGCAATCCAGGCGCTTTTGTTGCCACACATCAGCAGTCGGACAGAGCTACTTCCCTCCTTCAGTATACCACTACGACAGAAACTTACTAGTAGCCACGGTTCACAGAGGAGATCGAGAACCGTTAGTTCCCTGCGCATGCCTCAGCCCGAGGGAGGCTCCATAGCGACAGCAAGGTCATCCGTGATGGGTGTGGGAGATACTGGAAGAAAGTTAGAGGTCACGGATAAGTCGAAAGACGAGCGTTACCCGACGAGCCACTTCGTCAAGGGGTGCCGTTATCCGTGCCTGTTTCTGTATCCGAAGATATAAGACCCACACCATAGCCAATGAGGGGGAAAGAACGAACTAAAGTAGGAAAGAAGAGCACGTCGTCTTGGGTATGACCATGGATCGAACTGCGATCAGCTCCGAAAGAAGTCATCAGAAGATTTCTCGAAAATAGCCTCCAGCGGCTTCTCATCGAGTTTCCCCTAGCGTTGACTCGGGCCCGGTCCTGTCACGCAGTGATGGGTCTCGGACTGGGAGACATGACGAGGGAAGGGAGATGCTCGATACAAGTGGAACCTCTTACAGACTAACTACGATGAGTAGGTATATAAGAGAGGGTTTGTAGCGGAGAAACAGTCTAACACGAGGTGAACATGTGTAGAAAGGGTGAGTTTGTATGTAAGAGAAGGAGGCAGCGAGTGTGTGTATCCCGAATCGTCATAGGTCCTTCGCAGTTCCATCGTTTCGGAGTGCTCGCTTATATTCTGGAATGGTTAATCTCGAGGTCCGCGTTTCTCGACTGATGCACAAAGTGTCACTTCTCAGAAAGACGCTAACCAAGGAGGCTGAGAAACCATCTGATTGGAGCGCATGGTACTAGGGCTGAAAAAATGACAACGACTCAGCAAATCAATGGCCGATTGACGACCGACGCGAGGGTTGTACGAACTAAAGATAGAGACAGTCGAGGTCCATCATCACCGTGCTTACAGATTCCGGCGTTGCAAATCAGACGGTCACTAGGAGAGAACACCGAGCATATCAAGAGGCGCAGCAGTAGCACACATGCGTCCTGGCTGCCCTCGCACAGCATAAAATCGAGGGAAACCAGAACGCTTGTGTTTACGGATTGTCCCCATCGTGCCAGCATTGGAGGGCCTACGAAGGACTCACGTTCAGAGGAGAAATCGGCCTCCCGAGCCTTCCGATTCAGCTGGCAAGCGAAGGATTCTGTTCGCGATTACCGCAGAGAAAATCGTCAAGAACGCATCTCGAACAAGTAACTCTAGAGACAAATTATTGGGCAACATACCCGCTGGGCCATGTAACGTGAGAAGACCCTCCGAAGGGCGGTACCACCTGCATAAGCGGGAGCCAATCCGAGAGGCTCCGAAAAGGCTGCTCCTCGTCAGTGAGAAAGTGGGGCGGCGTCAGCCACCTGCGTCAAATGTCCAGCCCCAAGTACTTACAATCAAGCGATACCCATCGCTGGCCAATATTTGACCCTCGAGAAACTTTCCAACACTGAAAATGAGCGCTCACTACCGACGCACTTGAGCAACATCCTGTATTTGTCGCAGAGAGAATGTCCATCTATCACCTTCAACGCGATACGTATCAGATGTTGAATGATCAGGCGCTCATACATATCCTATACAAGTTCCACGGATGCTTGGAGGGGAGAGCGGATTCGCGATTACCATCTGGAACATCGTCGCGGAGATCGTCAGATCCACCGAAGACCCTGCCACTCGTAGAAAACGTGATCAGTGATCAGACACCCATTTGCGCAACTCAAGTACGAACAAAACCCACCATCGGGTCAACGCTCCACTAGCGAAGCGGTGTTAACCACGTATAATACCTGAATGACAATTGATGAGCAAACTCCGCAACGTAGCATGGTACGTCAATGCGCGCCTATGTGGAGCGTTCAGCCTCGCGCGGGGGATATTCTGGCGTGCTTAGCGTAGGTCACGTCGACAAACGATCTTCTTGTCTCGTAATCACCATTCCACATAAAACTGCCAAGCTTCATCTGGGCTGGGATTGCGGGGCGAGGTCGTATCCGTATGGAGTGTTTGGACCACCGCTGGGTGGGATACGAGGAGGATGAGAGGAAAGAAAGGACGTTGAGGGCAAGGAAACAGAGAAGGCCGTCTTAAATGTGCACAAATTGAACTCAGCTAGACCGGGGACGACTCGGGGAGAAGCCACCCGGGAATTGGCATGATTCGACTTCTCGGTTCGATCTTCAGAGCGCACACTTTGAGCCACCGATAACGCTCACGTCGAGAAAGTCGATTCCTCTCTCAAGTGCGAGCACGAAGACTAGAGCACGATATTACACGTACAATTTACTTCACACTTTCAAGAACGGCGCATTCAACCCCATACACACACAAGCGCTGCATCTGAATCGGATTCGCAGCGAGGAACTTTCAAGCCCCCGAGCCAGCCGATCTCCACCATCTCACACAGCCATCTTGTCCCCCAGTCACGAACGCCCCCGCACTCCCTGTAGGGGCAGGTTTCGGGCGCCACGCCACAGACCATACCTCGCCTGATTCTTGAATCGTAGATACGGCCGCACGCGCGGCGAGATCCCACACTTTGATTGTTTTATCCGCGGAGCTGTAAAGAGAGTGCGTGTGGGTAAGTAAGTGGTGTGCACATAACCAGTGAGGGGGGGTGGTGGGCATGAACGAACCCAGAGACCGCGAGACGACCTTCGGGAGAAATATCTGCGCTGAGGACCCAGGAGGAGTGGCCGGTGAGAGTGGCAACTGCGCCTGAACCTGGTTTTCCGGATGCAGTTGTTCGGACATCGTGCAAGACGAGCCGTTTGTCGTCCGAGGCGGTAAGGAGCAGCTGAAAGCAGCCATTGAGCGATATCTAATCGAGGAAAAAGGTAGGAACTGACATTTCCGTCGTAGGACCATGCCAAGGAACGTACGGCCATGGCGTGCGAGGTGTAGGTCGTGGTCAGAGACTCGGATTCGACGTCGAAGATGAACACGTATCCGGCCTCGGAAGAGAGTGCAATTCTCTTGCCGTCTGGGCTCTGTGAAATCGTAGTCAGTAATCAACCGTTAGGTGGTGTGACTATCTACAAAGAGCTATCTAATAACGGCGCATATAGGGAGGACGTACATGCGCGCAGGCCATGCCATGCTTGTTTCTGCCGCTCGATAGAACGGCTTGACGGACACCGAACAAATCGGGGTTCGCAGAGTAAATGTTGACGTTCCCGGATCCGCTTGTTCCGGCGTATGTTCCGCCGTTTGGATTGAGCGATACAGCCCAAGCTTATTCGCATACAGTCGATGAGAAGACAAGACAATGGATCAGTGAGGACTTACAGGGTTCCGCTCCCTGCACCGATCGATCGTAACTGTCATGTTTCCCGATGATCGTGTCCGTTTTCAAGTCCCACAAACACGTCGTTCCGTCAAGACCATTATATAACACCGATTGGCCATCAGGGGAGACGGAAAGGGATACGATAGCGAGGTTATGAGGTGGACGTGCGAGAGATACCTGACCTGAGGTTGAATCCCAGTGTTTGACGGTTCCGTCTGCGGATGCGCTGAGGATGGTGTCATTTGCTGTCCAGGCGATGTCCCATATTTCGTCGCTGTGTGCTGGGGTGGATTTGCGTCTGTCACGGCGTCATGAAGCGTGCAAGTGGACGCGTACGTTCTTTGCACTCGAGGGCGTTGACGAAAGCGAGGCTCTGCTAGGAGTTCACGATCTGGTTAGGGAGATAATACAGTAGACACACCATGGTTACGCTGGGGGTAGTATGACTAGCACTAAATGCTACTCCTAGATGTAGTAGATCTAGCAAGGGTATCGGAGTGTAAAGTTATGAGCGGAGATTGAACCTTCGGGATAACTCTACTGTGATCTTGAACTTTAATTTTCCTCATCCATCAACGAAAGCGGACGAAGACATCGCTGTAAATTCCCCATCAAAAAATCCGAAAAGATGTCTGACGCTGGAGATGAAATTCAAGTCGACGCCCCCGCCGCAGAGGTCGAGGTCTCTGCAGAGGCACCAAAGGGTAAAATGTCCGTCGAAGACGCTCTTCAGGTGCGTGATGCATGTCAAGGGGAGTCACAGCTGTCTCTGATGTGATTTCCTCCTACAGCAAGTTTTGAAGAACGCGCTCGTACACGACGGTCTCGCACGCGGTCTTCGTGAGTGCGCAAAGTCCCTGGACAAGCGCCAGGCCCACCTTTGCGTTCTCGTCGAGACCTGCACTGAAGCAGAGTACATCAAGCTTATCGAAGCACTCTGCGCCGAGCACAAGATCAACTTGATCAAGGTCGGAGATGCCAAGGTCCTTGGTACCTGGGCCGGTCTTTGCAAGATCGACAAGGAGGGTAACCCACGCAAGGTCGTCGGGTGCTCTTGCGTCGTTGTAAGGGACTATGGTGTTGAGAGCGAGGGTCTGCACGTCCTCCTTGACTACTTCAAGAACCGCTAGGTGAGTGTTTGGGCGAGAATTTGTTTACGCGATGACAATTCAGACTCCCTCAACGGAGAATCCGTTCGATGAGGATTAGTCTTATCCGGAATCATTATTTTTGTCTGACACTCTCCTTGTATTGTGGGGATGAACTTGTGCTGATCCGAAGCTTGTTTGTAGGTGCATGGTATGACGGTGTACGATGATTTGTATGAATCCATATCCTTGCCATCGCCCCCACTATCAGCGTGACATTTGGTATTTTGTGTGAGATGCTGCGAGGGAACTAGCTTAAGAATGAGAACGATCTAATAGAAGATCTTACACTAACGGACAGGAGTATAATTATAAGACCGAAGACGATCGATACTTTGTCCGTAATGAACGTGTTTGTTGACCGGATTTGCCGGCTGTGCCCCGTGCCTGTGATAGTTTGGGGAAGAGTCTGATCCGATTTTGGCGGTCGAACCGAGTCCATCCCCACAAACGACATTTGGACGTTCTCCCCGTTCGTCTTCCCATGTCGCCCGCTCAGAAGTTCGACAAACTTGCACCAGACACGAACTTTGGCGGTCAACCAACCAAACCGGTATCGAGAGTCCCTTCTTACATCCGTTTTACCCCACGCCGCGCTGCAGTTTCGTTCGACAACCTCGTCGCACTCGCAAACTACCAAGAGAGACTGATAGAGGCTCGAAAAATCGTATGGCGCGATAGAGGTGAACCTGCTGTGGAAGTCGCTGACGTTTGGGAGTCTGTTGAACATGCCGGGAGAGGCGGACTCAGTGCGCATTATCGTTGTCCCACACCCGCAAGAAATCTATGTTAACAATATTCTCTCAGGAGCTGGTGCTATTGCGTTTGCTATTCGAGCCGGTGTTAACCTTGTCCTGGCGAGCCTTCGATTTGGAAAGGTTCCAAAGTGAGTGTTTGGCCTTCATACTATCGCACCTGACCGTACTAAACATTTGCTTCACTTTGCAACAAGGGCAATGCGATTGACGTTGATCCGTCATGCTATCTTTGGGGAGGACTCGTTTAGGTTTGCTGCCATGTTAGGTCCGTATTGTCACCCGCACCCTTTCAACTTCTCGCTCTCCTGACTGCGTCCTTAGGCTCTTTCGTCACTTTATACAAAGCCATCCTTAATTCACTTCCCATCATCGTTCCAGTCTCGCCGTCCAAGCCACCCCCTTCCCCATTTGACGACAGCGATGACGAACTCATCCCAGGATCCCCACTCGAGATTCCATTCTCAGAACGTCGTCCTCGACTCTCGCTTTCTGCACAAGCCCATCAAGAGTGGGTGCGGAAGAAAACCCGGCGATGGCATGCAGTACTTGCTGGTGGCATCGCTGGTGGTGTTGCCATCATGTTTGAAAAACGGACACGTAGGTTAAATATCGCTCAACAGTTATTTGTTCGGTCAGTATTCTGGTTCCATCCGCTTGGGTCTTGATGGCATTGATTTTTCTGTGATACAGCGGACTTCAGGGGTCGTGGAACGCGTTCACCTTTAAACGAGGCATTCATATTCCCTACGGGGACGTATTGCTGTTCTGTCTATGGTGCGTCGCATACATTTCATACCGCATATATGCAACTTCTCACCCGATACAGTTGTTATCAGATTGTATATGCGCTCTTTTCCCGGCCTGAGACACTTCCGAGGGCATACAACCATTGGTATGTTCTGGTCTACACCTGAATTACCGCTCCCCGATTCAGTTTCCAGGCTCGTGACCGCATCTGGAGCACCCCCAGCAACCATTGAGATGGTGAGGGATCTCAACCGCACGGGTACCTTCGATGTCGGCGACATCGACAATATCCTACAAAGAACCGTGAGTAGTTCGTTCTTGTTTTCATTGGGTATACGCTTGAATCGTTTTCAGGACCTCACGCCTGCTAACCGAGCAGCCGTGCTGGCTCGAAAAGCCCTCGCAACTGGCCCCGCACCCGATTTCGGACCACCATACCCACCATGCGCGGCAGTGCACCCATGGGCCGAGTCCTGTCTACAAGTCCCGATTCCGCGTCTATGGACGGTGTTCAAATGGGGATTTCCTATTTATGGTGCCCTGCATTTAATACCGATGATGTTGTTCAAGCGGAAAGCGTTCATGTCGGAACCGTTGAAGATGTTGTGGAGAGCGGGGTGGGGTACGATTCGAAGCTCTGCGTTCTTGGCAACGTTTATTGCTGCCTACCAATGTACGTTGTGTCTTCTCTCCCTTTCCCTGAGCGATTCTGAGAGTGGGACTAATCCACCCCTCTACAGCTCTGTTCTGTCTCAAAAACAGCACGCACGCTCTCCTCTCATCCCCGCACCCACACCTCCCCATTCCCATCCCATCCTTCGTCCTCCGCTTCTTCGCCTCAAAATATACGTACGGGCTCGCCGGCTTCTTTGGTGCGTTGGCGATCTTGGTAGAGGAGAAAAGGAGAAGGGGAGAGTTAGCAATGTATGTCTTGCCAAAAGGATTGGAGAGTGCTTGGTTGACCGCAAGAGGACGCGGATGGGTGTTTAAGACGGGTGAGTTTGGAGAAGCGTTGTTGACCGCGATCGGCATGGGCATGGTCATGGTGAGTGCTTCTGGTCCCTCCTAATGTGGTTAGTGCTGATATGATGGATGGTGGTGGTGGTGATTGTAGAGTATATATCAGGTATGCAGGTGATCTATGTGGTGTTTCGACGTTGGTGCTGAAATAGATTTCTTTCACAGAACGAACCGCAACACCTGTCGGGTCTTGTTAGACGAATATTGTACCAGTTCATTGGGCCCAATTGAGGGCCGGAATACATACACGATATTCGTTCGCCGATGTCCACGGGATCACTTGGAAAATACGACGCTCGTGGCCGTTGGATCCCAAACAGCGAAAGCTGCGATTACTGGGATTCGTTGATTGCATGTCCTCGTCTCATTAATGCATCGACTTTGTTCGATTCAACGGTCGTGCACACTTGAATTCCCACAACTAAGTCTCAGCTCAGACCGCGTGCAATCCAACGGTACTTGATTGAAACACAACAGTAAGTTACATACATGGCCTTGTCTGATTTTCAAGTTTTTCCAGCTAAACAGGCATTGGACTGATACGTCCATCTCATACAACTTGTACAACGAATCAACAGAAACTCGAGAGCACTCGAAGATAAGAGTGCTGTGTTAGAGGATACGCGGGTGGCTGTCAATATATAGAGTCGGTTAGCAACACGGGAGAGTGATGGGAATATTATGCATACCCCATCATTCGTTGGTCTCGCCGTCGCTGTTGTATGCTCCTTCCTCGGTGCTCTGGTCAGCGAGGATGGATGCAGCTGAGTCCTGCCAAAATACGAGCGGAGGCCACTCGGGTTTCGAATGTGGGTGGATCACGGTCTGAGTGACCTCCTCCGCAGCTTGCTCAGCAAGGATGGAAGCGGTCGATTCCATCCACCTAAATACATTCAACCACTGAACAACCTGAGATAGCTGTAAGGAAGGCATCCAATGGTATTAGGAAAGGGATGGCGTACGTTAGCACCCACGCTCTTTGACGACATTCTGAAGAGGTTTTGGTGTTTACTGATGAAATTTATCGGGGATGATCTCAACCGTTCGATTTCGAGCAGGTTCTTATATCACTTCGGGCGCTGAAGGAGGGTTGGGATCTGGTCAGAAGACCTCAAGGTAGTGGGTTCCGCTGTCACTAGAATAGGGAAAAGAGAGGTCCGAAGAGAAGTACAGTGAGGTAACGCTTAGCCTGGGGTGCAAGTAAAAAACCGAACAATGTCGCCAAGAATGATCTGGTAAGTTAAATGAAGCACCCCACAACTGCTATACGAAATCTGTTTATTTGTGAAAGCATTTCAACATCGAACTGGTGCGACGGGTCATCCCTCTGACTTCATTTCTAGTGGTAGAAGCATGAAATGAACAGACGGAAAATTGTCGATGAGTTTGTTTGACTGTCGAGTAGAGAGGTGTGTGATTCACATGATTTATCGCGTGCGCGATCAGCTGCACCCATGTTCGCTAACCACTTGAACGAGGCTAGTGCAATGACGCCACAACTTCCGAGTAGTGTTTGGACGAGCAACGCCATCATCATTCCACATTAACAAATATCATATCTTCGCATCCCCTGACCCCAAATTTTCGCGCTAGGCCCGACGCAGTAATCCTTACTCCACTTTTCTTAAACCTACGAACCTGATCATGAGCGGCAACTTGAATTGAGAGAGTATTGTTTTGGTTAGTCCCATCATTCTTCTATGTTCTGCTGTTCGCTTTCCAACCCATCAATTAGCATTATATTCAGAAGAAGGACAATGAATCCGTTCTGGGCAGTACTACATCCCGACTGAAATGATTCAAGGAAGCAGTGCGGGATTAGAGCACATGATGCAGCACGAGTCCTGAGATACCGGAAACCACGGAAGCTACTAGTACCCTCAGCCGCCAGAACCCGAAGGTAAGTCAATGTTTAAGTTTGAGCCGCTTTTACAAGCTGCGTCTCGGCTGAATTTGGTGACAACCTCGAGGTCGGTTAGCAAATGATACCCCCTTAGGTCGGAACGAAGAGTGGCCCGGCATAACCACTTGGACACTATTCAAGATAATGATAACGCATAGGTACTGAGCAAGGGACCAATCTCTACCCTTTCTTTCGGCACACGTGGTCTTTCGTCTGAAGAAAGGAATCGAATCCTTTGATCCAACTAATGAACCTTTCTCCGATAGGACCACCCAAACGAAGGGCAGAATGGGGCAAACCTAACTCGAAATGGTCTAATTCATGTCAGCTATTGTTGTCCAACCTCTCTGACACCTCACACGTAAATTTCATCTGATCAGACTGATAGGCACGTCCAACATGGAACCGACCAGAAGCCCTGAAGGGACGAAACCGAAATGGACGGACCCCTGCGAGGAATTTCAAAGGGGAAGTACTTCAAGTTCGGGGATAGGGATATCTGAGCCCAAATCACCCTTCCAGAATCCTTGAAACTTGAACGAGCATCAAGGCCTACCATGCCAGTTGTCAATCAAGATGTTCCCTTCCTTCCCGTAGGCCACGCCCTTTGTTTTACTACCTCTCACAAATTTATAAACCGATCACATACTAGACTCAGCACAAGAGCAAACCTCCTACGAAGATTCTTAGCCCCGGCGAGAACGGCCAGGAGCTCAACCTTTGGTACATCACCGAAGACGAGTACTTGCGTCTCAATAAGATCTTCGTCGGTCGCGATTTCCAGGAGACAGGACTAGGTGGCACGAAGGTTGT
>JBBPJZ010000913.1:0-11897 GCA_038089015.1 Chalciporus aff. trinitensis
GACGAGGATGACGATGACGAGTGAGAGGAGGTGGGGGACTTGGAGATGCCAACGGCGGTGGTGCTCCATGAGAACAGACCGGTGGCCATTATGGAACAGCTCTACGAGGTCTTTTGTTACTGCCATGAACGTTCAGGCCATGGGGGGCGCGACAAGACGTGTGCGGTTATTAGGCAGCATTATTCGTGGGTACCCAAGGAACTCACCGCTCAGTTCGTCAAGGCGTGTCCAACGTGTACGATCAAGAGGAGTGGGAATTCGGAGGTGGTCACGTTGAACCAGGAGTGTACGACAACTTCGATGGGCTCGTCTGTATCTGGGAAGATCAAGAAGAATGCTGGAGACGCTGAGACGGGCGCATCCTCGGGGTGGCCAACGACAGGGGGTCCGCTTGATCCAGTTGTCCCTCAGCCCTGTGGGAAGGAGAGGGAGCGCAACCCTCGTGGGGAGACTTTTGTTGGTCCTTCTGGTCAGGAATGACACTTTCCTCGATCACCCACGCGCTAATTCTTTCGTAGCTTCAAACAACTCTGGGGTGCCCAGGGAATCTCCCCTCGCGAAGCTTCTACAAGATGGTTCAAGGGCGCCGCTCGGTGTTTCCCCTTTGGCAAACGTACCTAGATGGAAGTTGCAGGGCGTCGGTGGCAGATCGGGACCCAAGCCCGTCAATACCCTCCTGCCACAGGGACACTCGGACGAAAGCAGTAAGACTGTTGACAGACGGAAGGAATCGGTTTCTACAAGGATCAAGCTCCCTTCTCTGGTATCCGCGCTGTCGAGCGGCTGTCTAGATAGCAAGCTCGACCTCGCCGGTCTCGGAACAGAAACCCTAGACGATACCGAGTGTCTACCGCCTGTGCTGAAACCGCTGCAGATATCCGAGCCTGTAAAACAGCAACTCCTTCCTCATTTCTTCCAGATCGATCCACTCCTGCTCGCCTTCAACTACCCCGGTTCGGGTACCACTGCCATTCCAGCTTCTGGGGCGAATCTACCACCTGCGGCGCTCGGCATCAACAACACGAACGGCTTAGACCTACCGATCGAAACGTCAAGTGGGATCGTTCGGAACGCCACATGCACGGACACGTTGCCAAACTTGAAACTGGAACGACCATCCGATCCACGGACCCCCCCATTCTGGTCGGATCTCCCCTCTACCCTAAGCAATTGTGGCGCATTCGGTACGAATGTTGGTCTCACCGGATCGTCTCTTCCTACCGTCCCGGACCGCGATATCGATTTTGAAATGGGTGGCCTCCCCGAGATGACGATGGACTCTCCGGACCGGTCGACGTCCAGTTCCACCTCCTCCGATTCGCCTGATTCAAGTTTCGAGTATGCGGGTACCAGTACGCCGTTGACGCTGCCAGGCTCTGTGTTCAAGTTCCCATTCCCGTTTTCCGAGTCCGAATCCGAGTCCTCGCCGATGGGATGTGGATCAAGATACGACTATGGCGCGACGCCGTTTTTGCTGGCGATGAGCAACCCGACGGACGACGTAGGCCGTGAACTCGCGAGGACGCTTTCGTTCCCGCTCATGAAGAACGTCGATGACTTGGACGTGTGACAGCCTTCCAAGTGCTCGACTCCTGTCTGTCAGTCCCTATTCGGCTCATCAAACGTTCGCTTGAAAATAAAAACCCTTGGCGCACACCACCACGATGTATGTACATAGCAGCAGTGACTGGTACAATGTAAAAAATGGCAGGACGATAGCATTCTCTTTTTGTATTGATGTATATACATTCTATTCCCATCGACATCATGATGAACCTATGTAACAAAAGAAAAAAAATCGTGATCATCCATTCGCATTCCTTGGAGGTAAATAACGTGTCCGCCTGCCAGTCGAGGGAAACGCTACGATATACAGATATCGACATTTGAAACGGAGATTTGTCATATAATTGGGTGATGAATGAACATGGGAAAAAAGAGGAAATGAAGCGCAGGAGGAACGTGGCGGCGCCGGAAGGTTGGGGCTTGGGGATGTTGTGGCGCGTTGGAGCTTTGGGAGAATGGTGGATGCGTCACTCGGACCGAACTAGGCTTGGGGGAGAAACAACCGATGTGGAAGACAGCAGTAGACAAAAGAAGAGAGGTTCGGGCCGACCAATTAGAAACCTATAGCGCAAATGGGACATAAACAAGCTGGGCGAGTGGATGGGGCAGTGATTGGATGGAAAACGCGGGCAGAGGAGAAAAAAAGAATAGCCATAACAGGTCAAACAATTAAAAGGGTAATGCGTAGGGTATGAAGGAAGAGATCGTGAGCGTGATGACCGGGACTTTCCACAAACAACTCGAGAAACAGATGGTGTGCAGTAGGGTAGTGGTACCTGCCAATCCCGCTTAACTCTGAAGGTCTGCTCTCCTGAAGGGCCATGTCAGCGTGTATAGCAAACTGTGGAGCGGGAAATGGACGTACTCTCTGATAGTGTCGTATAAGAATTTGTAGCTTCGTAGGTTACCTTTCAAACGACGGATATCAAGACTGTAGGTATCTTTGAGGCGATCTATCCGTGTCAGCTCGACCGAGAAGCGGACTTCGTCGCCCGCATCTTGAGCAGTATCACCATAAACTGGCTCTCCGACACTAGAGGGAGATTGATCAGTGGGGGAGGGTGCACCCGTGCCGTTCTCATCGTCGAGTGACAAGGAAGGGTGCGAAGACGCCACTGCAGAGACCTGAGACGACTGCCTCCGCATGAGCAGACCCTTGAGCATACCACCAGGGGAAGGATGGGATGGTACAGGGAGACCACGTTTATCGACCTAAGTCCGTTCATCAGCGACTTCAAACGAAAGACGACATGAAGGCTTACACCATTAGATGCCGCTGATCCAACCATCGTGAACGCCGCCATGCCAGCTCCAACAGTGCTGAAACTCAACCCAGCCGCTCCACCGCTCTTCTTCCTCTTCGCTCGAACACATCTGTACTTGTACTCGCTCTCGGCTTTGAGTTCCATGCCCATCTCCTCCAAGACCTTGCAAATATGCTTCATAACTTCCGGAGGAGGACGAGTAGTGATCGTAGTCTGATCGACGGCACCATGATGAATACGCAGCACATCCTTGGCAGGCGTCGACGCAGTAAATTTCCAACCCGCCCTGGAGAACGAGAACGACGTCTCCCCAGGGGCAGGAGACCGTGTCTGATCGGCAGTCTTGTCCAATTCGATCTTGGAATCCGGAGTCGGAATTTGGGACACGTCTGCGCCAGGACGTGCACTACCAATATCGACGGCCTCATCTCCTTCGGGTTTTATGCCGCTTCGCCTCCTGAACCAATGCATGACATTGCGAGCTTTGGTCGTTGAAGCTGGCATGTCGTGGGTCTGGTGCTCATCCTTTGGAACGGGAGGGAACAAAGCCGAGCGTTGGGGTTGTGAAGGGGAAGCAGTGGATGAAGGAGGAGGTTGCTTCTCGACATCGCGGTTGTCGCGGTTGTCCTTGGTAGGTGTCTCTCCGGTAGGTGTTTTGCCTCTGCGTCCCTTGATCGTGCGACTGAAAGGTTCCACCATGACCGTGAGCGTGTTTCTCCTGTTCTTCTTCGCATCGGCGCTGACGCTTGGTGCAGGACTGAGAAGGCCATTCTTAGCAGTCTCGGTGCTGATCGTCGAGGGTGCCTTCTTCTCCTCGACTGCAGGCACTGCGGGCGTACCTGCACCCGAGCTTTCCGACGGAACGCGAGACCGTGAACCATTGACAGCCGAGTCGCCATTTGTACCAAAGATCTTCCCAAGTCCAAACTTGTCCACCGACAACCCCTTCCGATGACGACTTGATCCAGAAGCAGTTGACCCACTGACAGTGTTGATAGACTTGGATGACTTGTCTTCTGCGTTGGGAGGGGACGGGCTGGCGGGAGAAATAGCCACCGATGGCGTGCGAGGCATGTTCTCGCGAAGTGCAGCAGACGTCGTTGAGGTGTCGACACGGGGAGGAGTGGCGGGGAGTGGCCTTGAAACTGGTTTTGTGAGCTCGCCAGCAGGCGCTGTAGCAGCCTTCTCGTGGCCTGCACGCGGTGCAGTTTGAGACGCGACACGGTCGCGGGGGGCAGCACTTTGCTTGGAGGTGGGGCGGGCAGCCGAGGTCTCCGGTCTGGAGGATTTGACGCCCAGCTCTTGAGGATCTCCAGGGTATTCCACCTGGATCGTGTGGCGGAAACCACTGGCAGTTCTCTTCTTGCTCGTGTCTGGAGTCTGTGGTTTTGAAGTGCCATTGGGAGGATACGATGTATCGATATCTTGGATGTTGGCAGTGATGGATGGGCCCTCATCCGGTGACGAAATCGTGACAGGTATGTTAACAGCACCAGGAGGTGCGAACGGATCGTCATCAACAGCGCTACCAGACGTGGCAGGCGTAACAGCGAGCGAAACGGCATGGCGAGAATGAGGCGGAGGGGGAGAAGATGATGAATATATCGACTGGTCGATAGACGTCTCGTATAGATACTCTGGTTGACCAGGTGGTGAATGATCTCCATACGAGTGGCTCCTGCTCGCAGATGAGGTCGAGACGTTGAGCATACCATCGACACGAGCACTTTGGGTGCGAGCGACTCTGCTGGTCTCAGTTGGAGCAGAGGCAGCTTGGCGCATTTGTCTTTGGTAAGCCAACCTCTTCATCTGGTGCTGCTCCATGGCGGCGCGCTCAAGATCATCGACGCCCTTGGAGAAGGTGTGGGCGTAAGCTGATAACCAAGGATGTGCCATGATGCTCCGCAAGTCTGCACGCCGTGTGGGATCTGGGACAAGCATTATGGATAGTAGGTCTTTGGCTTCCGGAGAAACGTAGTCGGGGAATGAGAGTGGGGTATTAACAATATACTTGTACAAGAGGTTGATGTTGTCGCCGTCAGGATTTGCAGGATCGTCGTCAAAGGGGAGATAACCGGCGAGCATAGCGTATAGAATGACACCACAGGACCAAATGTCGACGGCGGAACCGACGTAAAGGCCCTCTGAAATGACGAGTTCGGGGGCCGCGTAGCATGGGGAACCGCAGCTGGTCTGCATGAGGTCGTCGGCCCGATGTTCGAAACGGTTGGCAAATCCGAAATCTGTGATTATGACATTCCGGTTGCGGTCGAGAAGGAGGTTCTCGAGTTTGAGGTCACGATGAACAATTTTCTTTTGGTGGATGTACCAGACACCGGAGATGAGTTGGGAAAAGAGTTTTGCAGCATCCTTTTCCTTGAGATAGCGGTGGGCCAAAATATGGTCGAAGAGCTCGCCACCGGAGGCGTACTCGAGGATGATGCCGATGTACTTGTCTGTCTCGATGACGTCGTACAGTCGAACGATGTTGGGGTGCTTCAAGGTCTAAGGGTATGTTAGCCATCGTGTCCATCAACTGGTAGAAGTTCTTACCCGAAGCACCTCGATCTCACGCTCGACCTTTGACATCCTCACTGAGCTGTCAATGTTGCCTCTCCGAATTAATTTTACGGCGACTTCTTCGCCCCATTGACTGTGCAGTCCCAGCTTGACCTTTCCGAATTCTCCCTCGCCAACAGTCTGCAGGAGCAAGTAAGGGCCAAATTTGGGGATTGTCCGCCTTGGGTGAGCAGCTGCGTAGGCAACGGCAGCGGGGTGAGAGTACACGTCACGATATCCAGCTTGATCATCTGGAGGTTGCTGTTGGTGCTGGGATGAAACGACCTGGTGCGATGCTCTTTGTCTTCTGGATGCAGACTGATGATTCGAAGCTGGGGATGGTTGAGCATTGACGGAGACTGGGCGAGAGGCGCCGTGTCTGGAGGAGCCGGAGTAAGATTGGTCTGGGATTTGGAGGTTGCTCATTTGGCGTGGAGGAAATCGGCCAGCCTTGAGCTCGGTGTATGTGTCTACTGTGGTTCTTCGGGAAGAAGGGCAAATTGCAACCGGACGTTACCAGATGCTCACTGCAGAGATACAAAAACAAACGAGTCCGCGTGGGATTCCTTAGCTGGATGACAGAACACAACCAAATGAGCAACGATTCACTCACAGGTTTATATGTATCCTGTCTACAATCCACGACGGAAAATAACAGAGCAATTCGTTGTTGAGCAGAAATTGATGAACAAGATTGGAAGAATGCAAATCCAACCGACTTGAAAGGACCCGCGGACACAGCGACGTCGTGCGAATTGATGGCGACTGTCAGCACTTCCCCAGCGACGAAAATCAAGTCAAGTACTGACCTCGAGTCCAAATTTCTCTGGTATTTTTCTATACTCTTTTGTGTACACAACAATCTCAACAGGACAACGAAAATCCAGCAACGGAACCCGATCACCCAGAACCAAACGTTGTTGCCTGCGATCTTTCAATTTTCTAACTCCGCATACCCCGCGATTTACTTCCGCTCAGCTCGGCAATCACGGCCGGACCTATCGGACCTTCGTGTACACCCCTGAGACCGGAGGACCGAACTCATGGAAACTTTGTATAGACCCTACCGAACTAGACTTTTTATGATCTAAACATTCAGCTCCACCTTCCCAGCTTTACCGAGTGCTTCTTGCAGCTCCGGCTCTGCCAAAGCAGGCTCCACCCACTCCTTGATAAACTTGTCCACCTGCTCCGGAGCTCTCCCGATGAACGTTCGAGGATCCAGCAATGCATCAAGCTCTCCTTTGATAGGGTCAAAGTACGCATCCCCTCGGACACGCTCAATCAGATCATTCTCCAGTCCCATATTCTTCACCTGGTACCCAGCTTCGTGAGAGAGCACCTAATCAACCGAACATAACAGTTCCAAGAAGAATGGACGAAACAAGGTTTAATAATCATCCATCACATCACCAGTGACAGCAGAATTCGACTCACCCTGATCTTCTCGTGCGCTTCTTGCCTATCACCCCCCTTTTTGACGATAGCCATGATCAGGTTTTCAGTTGCCATGAATGGAAGCTCTTGGGAAATGCGGCGAGCGATGACCTTCGGGTACACCACGAGGCCTTCAGAGACATTTCGGAGCGTCGAGAGGACTATGTCGGCAGTCAGGAAGGCTTCGGGGAGCGTCACACGGCGATTCGCACTACGCTCGTGTCAGTCGTTGGGCAGGGTTTTCACGTGTATGAAATGACCTGTCATCCAGTGTTCGCTCAAACCACTGTGTGCTCGATGTCATGAGTGCGTTTTGATGCAACACCATGAGGTGTCGTGACAAACTGCACACACGTTCACACCGCATGGGGTTCCGCTTGTAAGCCATCGCAGAGGAACCTATCTGGGTAGACTCAAAAGGCTCTTCGACTTCCTACATTTGATGTTGCATCAGCCACGCACACTCTGAATGGACATTCAAGACATAGGAGAAACTATGCCGACCTTGAGATTAGCCAGCAATCTCAGATCGGTCGCAATTTTGTGAGCTGTCGCACCAAGCGATGCGAGGGGAGCCAAAACGTCGATATCGATCTTGCGCGAGTAAGTTTGGGATGTGACGGGATACGCATATTCAAATCCAGAGAGTTTCGTGACCAGTTTGTCTAGTTCTTCCACTTTATCATGATCGCCATCAAACAGCGCGAGGAAACTAGCTTGTGTTCCGGTTGTCCCCTTCACACCGCGGAAGCCCAGGTCGTCTCGTGCACGTTTGATGTTCCGCAGATCCCATAGAAGCTCCTGAAATGCAATCGCATTGCGCTCATGAACTTCATGGACCAATGGACGGGCCAAACATTACCTGAATCCAAAGCGTTGCACGTTTCCCAACTGTAGTGAGCTGTGCAGGTTGGAAATGTGTAAATCCTAGAGTCGGAAGGTCCCTGTACTGGGCCGCGAAATCCGAGAGTCGTGAAATCAAGACAGCGAGAGATTTGAGAAGATAACCGAGTCCAATGCGGAGGAAGATCAGGTCTGCGTTGCTGAAAAACGTGTACCCGAATCAGCAACTTGGACGTGAGCCACATCCCACCCGATGAGCCACGCACTCTGTCACATAACAGGAGGTAGCACCCAAGCTACGGATATGCGTCAGGATTGCCGTGATGTCGTGAAACAGTAAGAGAATACACACTGGATGATTCCAGCGGCGGCTGGTGCAACTTGACCAAACGTATGAACGTGGGCCATAACATCGTGACGACGTTTTTTCTCCTCTTTCGCAGCAATGTCAAATTGCTCCGGTGTCAGATCCTACCGGGCATGGTTCAAATGCGATTCAAACGGCCTAGATGGTCGTGCGTACGAGATTCGCCTTCATCTGCTCGATCGCTTCGTCCGTAATGGGAAGTCCGAGCTGCTGTTCAGCAATGGCAAGGTTGAGCCATAATTCTCTCCACGTCTTGAACCTGTTCTAGAAATAGAGAAGCAAGTAAATCGGTAGTATAGGATCCTGTCTCGACCATAGACTCACTGCTGAAGAAAACAGGTAGGACATCTCCTTGCTCGCATAGCGGCTGTTATACCTCGTAAACTGGGCTTCCTGTGAGAGTGTACAGGAAATGATCTGACCTAGAAAGGGGAGTCTGATACGTTTCAAAGGTTTCCATCCTGCTGATCCTGTTCGAACAGAATTTACTGTAAGAGATCAAAGAATGCGAGATTAGATGTGGGATAACTCGGTTATGTAAGCAGACGTCGGAACATCATGATTGTTCCGAACATTTCGTCCGACGTGTCTATCCAATCACAGCTTCCACTACTAGCTAGCTTACTGGGACGACCTCGGTTGGAAGAAGACAGAAACAAGAGGATAAAAGACAATTCTACTTGGTGGATGTACTCCGCAGCACGTTCCAACTTGAAGACAAAGGTAATGGGCCTCGCACTTCCTACCTTGCCTCATACTCCCTCACCTTCGAAGAACTGGTCTAGGTTAGCAATATACGCCGACCGGAGCATCATCGTTCTCAACAAGCCTCCCTTTCTCATTTGCCAAGGATCCGACCCACAGGATGGCGATGTAAGCGTTCCGGAAGTTGGTCTAGAGAGCGCTCCGTTAAATTGAACACAGCAACAAAAGCCTAAAGAGAGAAACGTGGATAAATTCAACGACCTGCTATCAGGTGAGTTCTCTTCTTCTAATTGATCTTGTGGTCGAATGGCTATGAACGTCCTTCTAGACCTGAAAGATCATTTTCATCTCGAGAAAGTACCGCACACTGTTCATCGTTTGGACAAGGTTCGCACGCATTTCGCCCATGCTACATATCCAATTGGTCTTACCCTGATTCATAGTCGACCACCGGTGCTCTCGTTCTCGCCAAGAATCTCACCGCTGCAAGACAGCTTTCACAGCAATTTCAGAGTCGAACCGTCGGAAAGACCTACCTGGCGTTGGTTAGGGCAGGCGAAAAATCCTTTCCATCACGGACTGGCGAGATCAGGGATGCTATTGAATCTGATGATGGACGTGTGTCCATTAGCCAGAACTGCAACGCCAAGTTTGCCGCGACAGATTGGGAGCTCCTGGCCACCTCAGTGGGTCTCGTTTCACTCATATCCCTCTTCATATCAAACACCAAACACGTGGCGTTAGCCAAAGGTACCCTTGTCGTTACTCAAACTCACGCTCCACACTGGCCTAAAGCACCAGCTTCGTGTTCACCTTGCTCATTCATTACACAGTATGTCCACTCCACTTTTGTATTGTCAGCGCCCACAAACCATACTTATCATCGCCCAAGCTCCTATTCTCGGTGATCCCGTGTACTCTCGCAGCCCAATCTCCGACAGGATCTCCCGTATTATCAAAGTACCCGAAAATAGGATATTCCTACATGCCTCCCGTTTGTGCTTTTCCGTAAGTTTAATTGCTACATGTAGATCCACCACATCTCATGGCTTGCCCTTATCCATCCAGCGGTTCAAGAAAACAGGACCTAACAAACACTTTCGGTTAGAGGTGGCTGCAGCGTTACCGGGCGACTTTGTCACCCTCTGCAAGGATGCGGGCATTCCGCTGGATAAATGGGACATCATGGGCGGATTATTTATTGACGGTGAACCCGCAGGCAACGACATACTAGACCTCGATGGTAGATGGCTCAGGCCTAGACATGTCGCGACATCATGACCAGGTGTGGTGATATCCCATATAGCAAGACAGGTTTTGGTTGTATATCTACTACCTCGAGGATGCCTTGGACAACGTGTATTTTCCATTGCGTTACCCGTTCCATCCTGTCATGGCCGCTACTGCCAGTCTGCTAGTGAACCTTGTTGCCACAAGATTCTAGCCCCGCTTGTACTACCCGCGGGGCTTCCTAATGTTTACATTTCATTGTTTCACGGGGACTAAGTATGTAGCTTGGTATAAACAGAGGGCGAACGCTGAAACGTTGACCCAGCCCGTGTGCCCTGAAACGATCATCACGGGGTCGGGTCAAAATGTACATCAAAAGCGCGAAAAGGACAATAATAAGTACGCATGCAAGTATCCGTCATAATGGCTAGCTCGACTGGCGACATAACCTGGTCGTCACATGCATATGGAGTAAGAGAGAGGGGGGTATCGCAGAGCATAGTCAGTCCACATCGCATTCTTCATCATTGGAACGTTGCCGCACGCATAGGTGGATGATGGCCAGCCGGAGCTTGTGCCTGTCCTGACATCTGTATCTGCCCTTCCTGTTGCGCTTTCAGCAGATTACCGACGCCAACGGCGATCGCGCCGACCGCTTGGGCGACACCGGAAGCCAGGACCGTTCCCCCGCTGATAGCAGGGATAGTCGGTAAAGTGCCTGCCGTGATGAGTACGGCACTGAGGGTAGTCATCGCTCTGGGATGCTCCGTGGTGAGGAAATCGAGCGCGTGGCAAGCGTTGAGTAACCAAGTGGGCACGTTTGATACCGTGGTGACCCCTACGAACGTGACATGGTGTTAATCACACTCCTTCTGATAAGAAAAACGAGGGCCGCGTTAACGTACCACTGTTATCTGGGTTTGGCACCAGTTGCGTTGCCACAGGTAGGGGGGGTAATGGTGCCGATACAGCTGTCGATGCGATGGCGGCAGGTCCCATCGTGCTCGATCGTTGTGGTGAATGACGCGCTTTGAAAGCGGATGCAGCATTGATCGCGGTATCGGAGAGTATCTTGACTGGGTTGGGGCGGTTCGAAGGTTCCTTTGGAGGTGGCAGTGGAGGCTCGATCTTTACAACCTGAAGGACCTCCGTCTTTTCTGAGCTCTTGTCTTTCGAGTCCTTCGAGGGTCTCCAGCGTGTTAACCAGCTCCCCGATGATCGTCGTTCTACCGTCACCGGCGTCGTCGCCGTCATATCAATGTCCCCTAGGGTATTCTGGCATCAGTACCAACGCATCCTCTCACTTTGAAAAACCAAAATCCAGCGTACATCCCATGCTCTTCATGGCGATCCTGAACTTCTTCCAGCTCCAACGGTACTTGCCACCGTTGATCTGAGCCATCACGTTCTTCAACTCCGTCAGGCGAACTCTCGCCTTTTCGCCCATGTAGCGTTGGGCGACTTTGTGCCAGTACTCCTCTGGCACCTTGCGTTCGACGCAACCGGCTTTGATCTTGTCAAGCCATTCGTCCACGGGCATGTCCTTCTTGGACTCGCCGTAAAAGATGGGCGGGTTTGCCCAGGACTCGAAGATAGGGTTGAGGTCGAATTCTTTGATCTTGAATGCCTCGAGCATAGCGAGTGTGAGGTAGATGTATAGTCTCGTAAGGAAGAATAAGGAGAATAGGGTGTCAAGTAGGTGAACAGTCGCCGTTAGTACGAATCGTTGCTCGCCGTCCTGAACGCGGCATCGTTTATAAGTGAACCGCGTGGCAACCTTGCGGCTTCGTTAATCGACTTCTTCCGGGGTAATCGAGATGAATCCGTGCAAGCACGAACCGGTTCGAGAGATCGGGGACTCTCAGGCTCGAGTTTAGGTTCTAGAATCCAGAAGGTGTGATTGTGAAGCACGGAAAACATGAGGT
>JBBPJZ010000914.1:0-11895 GCA_038089015.1 Chalciporus aff. trinitensis
ACCGCATTTCACCCGCAGACTGACGGTCAATCGGAGATTGTCAATAAAGAAGTTCAGAAGTTCTTGAGAACATTCTGCTTCGAAAAACAAGATCAATGGGTTTATTGGTTACCCATCGCCCAGTTTTTCATAAACAGTAAAAAACACGCCTCGACACAGAAGTCGCCGTTTGAAGTCACCCATACGTATCACCCAACCATGGGCGTAGAACTCCAACGGGATTCTATTGCTCCCGCAGCACGTGACTTCACTCATGCCATGGCAAAGACCCTGGATGAAGTAAAACGGAACTTAGATGAGGCACAGAATAAAATGAAACGTCTCGCAGATAAGTCGCGATCCGCTGCACCTGACTACCAAATCGGGCAGAAGGTCTGGCTTTCTACAGAGAACTTGTGTTTGACACGCGCTTCCAAAAAACTTACAGAATGATGGCTTGGCCCTTACGAGATCACCACTTTGGCTAGTCCTAATGCGATCACTCTACGCCTTTCCAGGGGAATTCAAATTCACCCTATGGTCAATGTCAGTCGCATTAAACCTTATAAGGAACGTCTTCCGGGCCAACCGGTTGAACGTCCCGGACCGGTTCTTGTGCACGAAGACAGAGACAACGAATGGGAGGTTGACTATATTGTGGACTCTCGTCAGAGACGAGGAGCATTGGAGTACTTGGTACACTGGAAGGGTTATGAAGAGACGGATAGGACATGGCAAACCTGAGATGATCTTGAGAACGCGCCGGAGGCTATAGCGGACTTTCACCGCTCTCATCCAGTGGCTCCTCGATCTATCTCCATGGGTTCTGTTGAGTTTCTCACCATGTTCAAACCACTTCGGGAGGAAGCAGTGAATTTCCCACCACCACCGCTTAGTCATCTCAAGGCTAGCGGTATATAAGGGCTTCGCTTTGACCTACCTCTCCCCAGCCACCCACCCAATACTTCCACTTCACCACACCACTCTCACAATGGCCGCCACCATCGTCTCTGCCCTCAACGTTTTCTGGGGAGCCGCCGTGGGCATCGTCACAGACGTTGCCACTGGGCTGTCGGCCCTCAACACCACCACTACCATTTTCTTGTTTGGGTTGTGCGTCCTGTGGACCCACCCTTACTTCTTGCTCGTCCCCTTCTTCCTCTTTGTCCCGGTCCTTGGAATCGGCTGTTTCGTCGTCTTTTGGGTCTTTCGCTTTTGGCCGGTGTTTCGGGGCTTTGCGATCAGGTGCTCCGTTGAGTACTCGTCCCAGGCGGGAACGGGTTGGGGAGAAGCTCCTTTGAGAGCACGCTCCTTTACCTTCTATTCGTATCAGGAGGACCGTACCTCGCGGGCCATAAACCAGGTGTTGATACGCCCTGCGGTCTCTCCCCTTCCCAACAACCCCGTCATACCCCCACCACCCTACGGCTTTCAGCACGCCCCTGGACTTCATGTATTCGCGCCTAGTGCGCCTCCTTCGACGGCCTCCGTGCCACCTCCCTCTCCGTCCATAGCGCCTTCTGACGCTTTCGCGGAACAGCCTGAAGAAGAACTTTAGGTTGCTCGGGTGCTCAACCCATAGGAGGGGGGTAGTGTTACGGTGCCCTCACAAGACACGCTACGTTCATGAACTTAGTCGTCTCTTCACTCTCACTTTATCTAATCTCTTCAGGATTTATCTTATGATCATATCTGATCGCAGACATGTGGTGTTCCAGTTCGTTGCCACATTCGCCACCTCACTTCCACTCTATTCCCATATGGACTAATTGAGTTCTTACGTTTCATCTCCGCTTCACTTGCGCCCTACGCCTTACGCCCTAAGGCTATGTGCACAGGTTATGCTTCTTTTCATTTCCGCTTCATTTGCGCTCTATGCCATGTCTCACATTCCTGTGCTGCCACCCCCTGTTTCACCAGGCTATGTGCACAGCTCCTTATTTCAAATCTCTTATCAACCAATCACAAAATCCACATACATCGTACCATGTACCTTTTTCTCTTATAGGTATAGTAAGGACAAACATGTACAAATAGATGTAGGACTATATAAACCCCAAGGAGCTAACTGGGAACTCCCAGTTTAGTTCACTTGGAGATTTCCTCTTCAACTGCTCTTTGCTCTCCGCTGTAGTGCCTTCGCACCTTCGGCACTTACTCTTGTCTTTTACCTCTGGTTCTTGTGTAGACTTGATTCAACCCCCTTGGTTGTTTTGAGTCGTTTCAACCACAGCCTGTTCCCAGTGTTACTGATGCCAAGAGCACAATTGGTAACGTTTCTTCCCACTGACTCAGATATGCTGACCATTTTATTACCAATCTCAAACCAAACACTGCTTTGCCAACACCTATAAAGATGAGTGTAAATCGCGGTTGTTCTGCCACCGAAAGAGGTCTGATGAGCGTTTACACGAAATAGGCCAGACGATTGGACTTCTAAGGGTCCGTCGCCTATTACCTCTTTCATAGCTCACTACTAGTTACAGACACCCTGCACTTTGTGTGGACCCCCTCCCTAACCCTTAAAAAACAAGTAAAATTACATGTGACCTGCAAATACATAGGAATGGAAATGAAACATATTGAATGCACAACATATGCTCGTCATGCTCAGTTATTGTGGCACTAGAGAATCAAATGGACAGTTAGCTCGTATGACCTCGCAACGGCGCCCGAAAGTGCATACCTGGCGGATAGTCAAGCTCTTCATCGCTTAGATACCATGCGCCTACAAAAGTTTGCGTATACATCAGAACTCGCAGAGCTGAAATCCCATGAAACACGCACGATCACCCGTCATATACCTTTCGTTATACGTAGAGCCATCCCCGAGCCAATAAAACCGATTCTTGATACCGTCGAGATGTTCATAATTGTAATCCTCCCAACGGGGATGCTCGAACGCCCGAACAGCGTGGAGGCAAGAGCCAGGCCAGAGTCCGACCACACGGCCGTCTTCCTTTCCCATCTTATACCATGACCGGCACTTTGCGGTGTACACGGTCTGTTTCGGGTGAGCAACACTGAATATGTTTAGAGCGAAATACCTACCCCAGGGAAATAAGCCTTGATGCCCTCGTCAGCAACCGCAATACAGAAAGGATTAGGTGGAAGAAATCACCTCGAGGTACTGATCAAAGTCCTCAACGGCTTCACGTTTGATTTCGATACTCTTCAGTCGCTCGCGTTGCATCTTGAGCAAAGCCGCTGCCGCGTACTCAATTTCCCTCTCGAGCAGGATCAACAACGAACCTGCTCCTATGCCAGAGTTTGGGCCAAGCGCGTTGAACCAGTTAGGGAATCTGTCCGTGCAAAGCGTCAGGTATGTGACTGGGTGCGGGTCAAACCGTTCTTGCAAGGAGAGCCCAGAACGACCGATGACAGGGAAGGGGAACTTGTAGCTGGCGTCATAACCTGTGGCAATGTCACCTATTTGTACCACCAGATTTTCATCGTGACTCTACTCACCAGTTGCACAAATCAAAATATCCAGGTCGTAATGTTGACCGTCCGTCGTTTCCACACCCATAGCTGTGGCACGGTGAATATCTTTAGGTACGAAATCAACCTAGATGATACTTGAGTTAAGTGGACCGCCATAAGAGTTGAAGAAATACGTTATCTTCGCAAAGGGCTTCGAGGTAGCCCGGGCCAGGTGTGAGCCTCCGGCAGCCGACGGGGAAACTTGGCAAGACTACCAAGATGATGTCAAGACAGCAACACAAGAACAATCGCAATAAACATACTGTAGTCGGCTAGCCATGGCTTCTTCTCAAGCCGACGCTTCATGTGTTCTATGAATGTGTGGCGGTCGTCGACTTCTCGCGTTGGGTGACGCAAGGTAAGCTTGTGCACGGACTACCAGGGATCGGAATTGGCCAACATTCGAAGCACGACGCTGACGCTTACATTTAGCTCGGACTCGAGGTGGCGACGGAAGTCCTTGTAGAAGGCTGGGTCGCGGAATTTGGTCTTGTCTTGTTCATCGAAGAGATCTTTCCGGGTGGTGAGTGTTGTGCCTCATACATCGGGATCGCATTAATGCTTACAATTTGCAACACCAGGATCACGTCCGGTCATCTCGGCGAGGGTCTCCGCAAAGAACGGCGGCACCAGCCAAGTCTTTCCGCGAACGAAGTTGAACAACTTCCTGACATAAGGTTGAAGGGCTGGCACCATTTGTATGGCGGAGGAGCCCTGAAGTCAATCCCTCAGTACCTGGAACGCAAAACAGGATGCAACGTGATTCACCACACCGACCACCCCAACCGCTTTGTCCTTCCAGTCCTTGACACCCTCTCTCCAGTTGTCCGTATCCCAATCAGCGGAATGCATCAGTTTACCCTTGAAATCTTTCAATCCTTCGACCTTGGGCCAAGACCAACGACTCAGCCCACCCGCGCCGCAGAATATGAAGTCGGCGCTGTCTTCGAACTCTTCGTACGATGGGTTCTCCTTCGTGTGTCCAGTACCCGGTCGACGGATTCGAAGGAGCCACTTCCCTGACGATTCGTCGTACCGCGCATGAACGACTTCGTGCTGGAGCTTGATGTAGGGCCCAAGCCTGTACTTTTCGACGACGCGCTCTAGATACGCACGAATCTCGGGCCCAGGTGCGTAGAAGGATGACCATTCGGGCTAAAGATGTGCAGTGGTGAGTATGATACTCTGGACGATAGGAATCAAAACTGGCCCACATTAACCTCGAACGTAAATTGATACTGTAGGCGAGTGTGTGAGGGTTCTGGTGACGATAAGTACAGCCAGGAGACGCACCGTGTGGGAAGGGATATCACATGACAAACCCTGTGCGTAGAGCAGCCGTTTTGAGTCGAGCGTAGGATGTTGGAATTCGACGACTTACAGGGTATCTGTTCGAATACCAAGTTCCCCCAACACCCGCATTCTTCTCGTATATCACAATCTCGAGGTTCTTGATCCTTTGAGGGAACCTATAACAACGTGCAGCGTTCAAGGATACAATGTCGGGACACAATCGTACCGAATTCCGGCTCCGATACCGCTGTAACCTGCACCAATGACGATCGCTTTCATAGGCCTATCCTCGTCGATGGCGAATTGCCCTAATGAATATGAAGGTTTCTGAGGAACGGCGTCCATGTTATGCGTGATCAAAGCCAGGCTGGAGTCGATAAAATGCCAGTTATGAACGAGGCCGTCCGAGGGGAGAAGAGCCAAGAGCGTGAGGAGGGGAAGGTCCCACCAAGTCGGTCAGCATATATACCGGTAAAACGTTTTTGCGAGACCGGTCATGAGTCCCCTCACGAGGGCGCAATAGAGGTCAAAATTGATTAGCCTCTGGGTTAGCCACACGGAAACACAACCTCGCTGTGGATGGACATCAAATATTTTGCCGGGCTATCAAGCCTAGCTGGGCAGTCGCACGTCAGTGTATGTGCAGCGACAGAGGTTAAACTCGCCTAATTGAGACGTTTCGTCGCGTTCAGTTCACACATATGAACTGTGGCCCAGATGGTGCAGGACTGATATTGAGTAGGTTGATTAGTGTAACAAAGCCAGAGAAAACGGAGGGGAAGGTAATACGAGTGGTAATTATATGAATATGGGGACTATAGTGCGATTGGAGGGTTATCGCGTATTTCGGGTAGACTTTCAATGCTCCATTTTGAGCGTAGTTCTACCGAATAGTCATCGTAGTCCCCGGCTAGAAACCTGTACATGGACGCCCAACCAATCATGACAGCATTGTCTGTAACAGAAATGAGATCATACGACGAGTAAAGGGGGAAGGTGTGGCGCACCTGTGCAAAGCTCGACAGGTGGGAAGATGAGGGATATTGGCTCGTCAGGACTATGTTCGTCCAGAGCTTGTCTAAGTCTATGGCCCACAAATCAGCATACAGTTGACAATGAAGTAAATCAATTAACCTTGCTCTTAAAAACGAATTGCTGGCAACACCACCACTCGCCACGACGTGCCTGACATGAATCCCCTCTTCCAGCAGCAGTGAGTGGCACTGAACGAGCTTCTTGCACAGTTGACGAGCAACGCTTTCCTGGAACGCACGTCCCAGGGCAAGTCGATGGCCCTCACTAAGGGGTTCCTTCGCTTTGGATATGTACCTCTCAACCGTCGAGTGTGGACCGCTGAACGAGAAAACGAGCTGCGTCGGGTTGGGAATAGTAAACTGCGGTATTTCTGGGACATTAGGGTCGTTAATTTCTCTGCGACAGAATTCTTCGAGAGCGGCAGAGGGTCCTCTTGTTCCCCATGGCATCCCTAACATGCGGGCAACTTTGTCGTAAGTGCGACCTACACTTTCGTCAAGGGTAGTCGCGAGTATTTCAAAGGATGAAGGGGACTTTGCAAGGACGAGCATGGTGTGACCGCCAGAGATTAGTAGCGCGAGGAAAGGAAATCGGGGGCGTTCATCCGGGGACGACGTCAGAAGAGGTGTGAGGGCATGGGCTTGCTGGATTGATCTTGAGCAAGAGTTGTTTCACGACAGGATAACGACCTCACCATGTGATGAACACCAACGAGAGGTTTTCTGAGAGCTGCTGAAAGGGTCTTTGCGGCATTGGATCCGACACTGAGACAACCACCAATACCTATTCTTATCCTCAGAACCACGAGACAAAATGCGCCAGTCCGAACTTACCTGGGCCTCTGGTGTATGCAACGCCATCAATGTTTTGCATAGACAACCCTGCCTCTTTGAGTGCCCTAGAAACAGCGGTGGGCTATGTAGAAAAGTCGCTCAGCGGCTGAGAATTGCGCGAGCACTGATGCGTCACTGACCAAATTGCGTTGGTGCCCTTCGATGGCCGCTATTGGGTGAATCCCACCAAAGTCCTCGTGTCTGGGTAATATTGGGTATAGAAATACCAGCCAATGGGTGCACTTACAAGTCATGTTGCTTAATCACGACATTGGAAAGGACTTGTCGCGAGGAGGTGACAACCGCTGCACAAGTATCGTCTGCAGAACTTTCGATGGCGAGTACCGTGAAACGTCGAACTTTGCAAGCGAGCCCTACACCGCGATTGATTATATGTTGCGTTTACCACAACGAATTGACGGACCTCTGTGTTTGAGAAGGGAAGTGGTACGCCGGACGCTCGATATCCCTCTAGTCAACATGCAGACTCAGATTACCAGGTTACACAGCCACATTTGAGTAGTAAATTTTGCACCGCCACCTGTTCCGTCCTTTACCTCCACAATGAGCACACGCAAACTAGCCATGTCCGCGACTGCACTCGCCAGATTCGCTGCACCGCGTCCGTTCGCTCTTTCCGGATGCAGGTTTACGCCTCAAACAGCTGCGCTCATTTTCACGCGTCACGTAGCAAGCCGCAGATCGGCTGCTGACGAAGAAACGATCGCAAAGTCTGGCGAGATGTTCAACGCACTCATGGCCTCTATAACAGATCTCAAATCCGCATCCCCTTCTCAACCCACACCCTCATCTTCAGCCAACAGCCTCCTTTCTCCCGTAGCACAGAAGGATATAGCTCCAACAGACCCAACACCACCAGCGCACAAGGACTCGGACATACTACCCAACATGTTTATTCCCCCTGCAAAAGACCCCTTGCTTGACTATATCGCCGCTGTACTCCAACAACACGGACACCGTGCACGCGCTGCTCGTCAGGTCTCTCGAATGCTTCTCCACATCCACACGTTCACTCGCGCCCCGCCTGTCCCCATCGTGAGACATGCAGTCATGCAGGCAGCACCCGCAGTGAAAGTGGTCTCGTTCAAATACGGCACGAAGGTCCTTCAGACACCGCAAGCTTTGACGGAGAAACAGCGCGTCCGGGCAGCTGTTATTGCTATCATTCAAGCTAGCCATCGCAGACCTGGAAAGAGCGTCGAGGTGAGATTGGCGAGGGAGATGATCGCTGTGGTGCAAGGAGAGAGCAGAACTTTGGAGGAGAAGGAGCGCATGCATAAGCTGGCCATGGTGAACAGGTAAGTTGCCGCTGGCCACGCTACAATGCCTCTTGTACTAACAGCTGCGCCCAGAGGGAACATGATCCGATGATAGAGTCATTAACTTACTACTCCTTCTATTGACGCCTGTAGCCTCACGGCCTTTCATCGTGAGTACAACGTGTTTGATCGTAATTAATTGTCCACATTTTCAATCCCAAAACCTTCCGCCCGAGAGATCTTGCTCGATTGGCTCACCCTGCGCTCAATAAACCCATGCAATCATCCTCCACCTTACTTTCCTGCTCCACATTTCCCGTGTGCACCGGTCGAACAGAACAACCGTAGAGACCGTGAAAATAAGTCCCCGCACCACTCCCCGTAAAGACAGCAGGACGCCACGCTCATACCCCCAAGATCACTTACTCGTATTGGCGAGCGTGGCAACTGCGACAGCCAGGACTCCACCCCCGTACGATGGATGGACCTCGAACTCGTGGAGCCTAACCATAGCGGGGTTGAACTGTGCTGCAGTGTGGCATGCATCATCGGGATGAAACAGTGGCCAGTGGCTGTTCTGGAATTCTTTTGTCTATAGGATTTGTAGTAGCGAATGAGGGCCTGACGTCCTATACTCGTCTCGTGCGCCATGGGTAAAGATGCTTCCCAGGGTGATTAAGAAAACTTGTTAGCAATCTAGAGGGTTCCGGCACCACGAGTGGCATACTTACGCCAGTCCCTAAATTTGGGAGATAGCTCCGTTCCGCAGGAATCATGGACGACGGACAACGATCCCAAGTCCCGATAACTTTCGCGGGCTAAGTACAAGAGCATTCGCCGCTTTTCACCATGGTACGTCATGGGCGTCATGGGGAGACCATGCCGACGTGATCGGGGTAAACCAAGGAATCGCACCAACTCCGAGATGTGTACCATCACGAAAAGATGAGCTACAAATTCGATCCAATACATTTACCGTACACCGTTCAGTCATACATATCAATAATCACTCAATGGTAACACTTTCCCTGCACGCGCGATGAGCAAAAGTCATTGCAGCCATCACAGGACACATACCGATATTCGCATAAGGACTTTTCTTTCGGCCCCCAAGCAATTCCATATCCCCGCTATCAAAGAAAGAATATCCCGCTATGTTCCGCATCCATCAGCTAATGCGTATACAAGTTAAAGCGAAAGAATGGCTTACCCATTGTATCTTCGTAGGCATCGCTCTCTCCATCATCCGAATTGCTCTGTCCATTAATAGGTCGACCAGTCTTTGAATCACGCAGGATACCAGAATGGTCGACAAACGGTGCAGGTCGTTCATTGGCTGATCGATAGAGATGGACGAGGATGCGCTGAACGTCTAATAGATAGCCCTGTAGGGTGTCAAGGTATCGTCGTGTTTGAAGATGTTTCGAAGACGCGACACTACATGTCATGAGTGACACGATGACCGGAGATAGGGACACAGCTCACATGCTGATACCATTCTCCTTGATGATGTACCCAATACCGTATCCATCCGCGGCAACTGGACCAAATCCGAAGAGTCGGAGCGCGGGGTTGCCACAGTTTGAAGTCGAAAGTATAGAAGTGCTGAGCAAACCCCAGCCAGGATCCGCAAATATCGCTGGAAGGGGTGCTTTCTGAATTGGGCTGCTTGGGACAGGGTCGTCGGGTTGGGGATCGAGATTGCCGCATAGCTGGCGTTGGTAGAGGCAATACAGTGCGTATAGATGTCTAGTTTGGGTGTAAGCATAACAGGTGTCAATATCCCATCTCGACTGACCTGTCTTGTCCAAGACCTTGGCTGCATTCTTTAGTCAAGTTGACGTGACGTTCACATGCTTTGCGAAGGGTATGTATCTTCTGTTCGTTGGAAGCCTCGGAGAAGAACGCCTAAGATAACGCAGCAACATAATCAGAATGACGGCTGAACGCAATTCGCGGGAACACAGACCTTGGTGAACTCCACACTCTCAGGCTGAACAGTCCGGATCGCCTCGGTCCTGCCGTGTAAGAACGCCTTCGTCATCGCAGGCTCATACGTGCACTCCGTCCTCCCTATTCGCAGCCAAGCCCGGTAAGTCCAACCACAACGTTCAAATCGGAACCAACTTGCCATAAAGTCCAAAGTATGCCGCCTGGAACGCCATTTGAACAAATGCATCCGGACTGAAGCCGTGGCTGGTGATAAAATTCTTTCCGTACCCTTTGAACTCTAACGATTGGCAATCGTTCTGGCAAATCAAATCACTCAGCCTTGTTTCAGCGAACCGAATACCGACGCGGATTTGAGGAGTGAGTGTCCAGATGAGCTTGGCGGGGCTCGTATCATATCTGGCGTGAACAGAGGATACGCTCGAGATAGAAGGATTGTTTTGTCTGCCAGGGTTGGTCTTTAGGGGTTTGTACGACTTTGCGTGGGGGGATAGAGGCGCATGGAAGAGCGTGGGGGCTGAAGGGTTGATCGAACGTGCCAAGAGCATGAGCCCATCGGTAAAAACGTCGGCTGCAAACCTGAGGAGATGTGGATTCTTGTGAGGATCGGCAGATCGAGCTGTGATGGGACACGTACCTCAAAACCGTGTGACCGTCAACACCAGTGTGCTCAAAGTTGATTCCTGCAGCGCCGTCTGCGCATACGATGATCTGAAGCTGTTATCGCTCTAGGTTAGTCCCCGATAGACTCGATCAAAAACTAACGCGTACCTTGTCGTACCACCGGTTGGTACATGTCCCAACTTGAACCCCCTCTCGTAGGTCATATGTTCCACACAAGAAGTTGGAGCAGAGGGCTGCCAGGTCCTCCCCATTCTTATCCCCAACAACGCCGCGTTGGTTGTCAATGTTCTCCCAAGCAGGGGCAGCGTCGTCTAGACAAACGACGAATAAAGCGTCGTCGATCAGGCGTAGGCAAGCAGCGTTAGTGCGGTCTTCGGAAAGCGCTTGGCGAAGCCGAGACCAGGTCTTCCGGTTCTCCGTTGTGAGCACCCCGATTGAGGTACGAGCAACCTTGACATGTTTTCAGTACGAACAAGGGACAAAGTGGGATGTCACTACCTCTGTGATGGGTGTCTTGTCTGCATCATGCACAATGGCCTGAAGATTTCGAAGGACTTCGCGCTCCGTTAATAGGGGACGGTTCTCATCGTCAAGTGCATCGAACCAATCTAAGAAGTCGGATGATTCGCACGTGCGATCTTGGTGAGAAGACTATTAATATTACTCACAGAATTGGCCTCGTCTCAAGACCACAATGTGGCGAGCGGCTTCATTGACAACCATCTTACATCCCCTCTAATCCCATCATTGTTGTTAGTATTGGCAAATTAGATCGAAGAAAGACCGCACCTCGGTAGGGATGCGGGCTGTTCCAAACAAACGTGTGTATTGGTCCATGTCAAGTGCACGTCCACGAACTGCATCGGGATCGAGAAGTCCGGCACGAAGATCATGAATGAAACCGAGTGAGGAGATAATGAGAGAAGCAGCACGAGGCAGCTGGGAACCCCGATCTGGAGTAGGATCGTTCCTAGCAAAATAAACCATGTAAGGACAGCGATAATCGACGCAAAGAGCACCATACTCGAGCACGAAGAAAGGATTGAGCGCTAGGACGACGGGGTCGCTGTGCGACAAGTAACTTTCGTACCTGGATATAAATTAGACGTGATTTCAAAGTTATCGATGTGAGATGGGATTCTTACCAGAAGTCCTCAATATAGCTGTGAGGGCCAAGAAGAGTCCGCAGGAAATTGAGGTCAGTTCTATTTCTAGACGCTATAATACAAAGATCGACGCACCTTGCTCGACCCGAGGCCCACTGCTTGAGACGTTCCTGAAGCGCTGGACCATCCGATTGGAGGAAGTCCTGAACTGCACGTGTAGCTGCGGCATGTTCTTCGTCGTCTTGTAGACCACGAAGGGCGGTTAGGTACCGTTTGCAGGTTTCTTCGAGCGTAGGAATAGGAAGCCTGGGT
>JBBPJZ010000915.1:0-11893 GCA_038089015.1 Chalciporus aff. trinitensis
CGAAATGGTGTTAGTCCCTATCCAGAGACCCCAGCTGTGCGCAAGGAAGACGACTTGAGGTAGCTTTTCGCTTCTGCTTGACACCATCCCTGGTCAGTGACCTAGGGGTCGTCGTCCAACACAAGCTCGAATTGAATAATAATGGCACACTTGGGAAGTACTTTCAACCAGTGATGCCTCAAGGGAAAGAGATGATCGATTCCAAGTTACAGGGTAGCGTAAAAACGAAAGGTTCAGATCTACGGGGGGGGTATATATGATGGATGACGACCTCGTATCATCGCTCAGTTATCGCTGTACTCTCAAATTTCGTGACTTGCTCCTCCAAATACTCCCATAGCATTCTGCCTTCAGCAGGATCCTGCGTATCTGCGCGCGGCTTGCCAATGCGTGCCCAAGGAATAAGATACTGTCGATAATCGTTATCGCTGCACAGCTACAGCCAAGGGCGCACGTACCTTGCCACTCAAGGATATGCCATCAGGAACGGTACCAGCATACAACTGAGTTATTGCGCCGTATGTTACGTCTGCAAGGATCACAGACTAGCGGAGTACTTAGCCATAGGCGATAGAGAACGACGGGTGTGCATACCGAGATGGTCTGACTGAAGGAGCCAGCGTATCGCTGCAATTCGGTTTTGATTGATCCTACCAAGAATTGGTAAACCAGCGACCCAGAAAGTAGAGCTCAAGAAAACAAACCTGGATTCAAGGATGTTGAGACGAGACTCTGGTAGCCATATCGCCGTTTCAATTCTGCAGAGAAGATGATGTTTCCCTGCAGTAAGAGTACACGAATCAGTCTGTGACGTCACGTGGGTGTTCGTCAGTACTTCAGTAACGAACCGTTTTGCTCTGCCCATAAAGCTGAAACACCGATCTTTTCCTCCTCGCAGGGCCATCTCTTATGGTATCATACTGAATTCCACCGAGCCAGTGTCCATTGGAAGAAGTGTTGACAACCCGAGCGATACTGTCAGGAGCCGATTTCGCAGTGGACAGAAGGGTGGGAAGAAGCAGTTTGGTGAGGTAGAAATGACCAAGAACGTTTGTCCCGAATTGCAGGTCGTAGCCATCTTCAGTGAGCATGTCGATTGGGGGTATCATAACTCCACTAGTCCGAGTTGGCTGTGAGTATTCTTCAGAGTGAACATCGAGGACCGCCAACTTACGCATTGTTGAAGAGAACGTTTAGCCGTGTCTCCTTGCTGTATTTCAATGTCAAACCCAAGACGGTCATGGACTAGATGGTCAGTCTTACGCATTGAATTCTTCTCCCGCCGCTTTGATGCTTCTCATGTTAGCGAGGTCCACAACAAGAACATGCGCAGCTTTTCCGGTGAGATCCTTCAACTCGTTGATGGTTGCTTCACCTTTGGACCGATTGCGGGCGGTTATCCATACTTTGGCGTTCTTTGTCAACAAGACCTGAATGTTACATGTCAATTGTCAGCGAAGCAGAACAGGGAAGTGCAGACACGATGCCTACTCTTGCAGTTTCCTTCCCGATGCCGGTGGTAGCACCGGTGACCAACAACCTTGCCAGACATATCAGGAATGTCCTCAGCCTTGAACCTGGGACGACCAAGAAAGATGCTTTCATTGACGATGGACCACACGGCTCCCGTATTAGAAAACCACGCAGCTGCCATATTGGAAAAATAAAGATATCGAAGGAGCGTGCACTGGAGTTCCTAGAAAGACGGACTTTATAGTCGTCCACTCCATCACTGCCACTGATTAGGTGTTCACACGGCAGAAGGAGATGCGTAAGGGAACATCACGCGCGCTATACGCAAGCCTGGTCATAACGAGTAGGTGGTTCGATCGTCCCGTTGCGGTCCATTGCTTTGGGCGAATCCAAACGGCGAATCAGCAAATCGTGCATATTCGCATCAGCCAGCGACAGCAAGCGTGGGCTGCTCTACGAGTGAGGGTGTGAAGTGGCACTCACCGTCAGCCTGCAACAAAGTAATCGTTTCGAGTTGTAGAACTTGGTACCTACATAACGAAAATTGATCAGAATTATGCACTTGCGCAAGCGCACAGTAAGCGCACGGCATCACGACGATTGCTTCCTTGCTCATGGGTTGAGAATGACAACTTGAGATCTTGACGTTTCCGTCGGCACGACGCGCTATTGACAGTTGAATGACAGCTCATAAGGTAGACGACATGCAAAACCGACGAACATCACATGACGTGACACTGTGTGACATGCAGGTTATCCAACGAAACCACCTTGCGCCGAGACCTGCCGAATTCAGACGGAGAAGGAAAAATAGTCTAGGAATTAGCTAGTCGTGCTCTATCATAGGTTACAGATAATCTTATAGAGAATGCTATTCACCCACCGTGATGACGAGTCGGTTCGTTTCAAATGATGGTGAAGTGAGCTAGATAGTTGTACTAGATAATTTGTCCTAGATTTTGTCGATTAAAAGAATAAATTAAGTGCTACTACGGGAGCGAGAGAGCTGTGATGGTAAACTCACTTTTCCCTTTGCTGTTACACTGTCCTCACCCCGCATCTCCATCCACTTTTCTTCCCACGCCGCTGCAGCGTTCGTGGATGAGCGCTTCCGCCTCCCCATTGAGTGCTGAGGTTTCGGGGTGTCAACGGCACTACTCTCCGCTCAGTCGGACTTGCAAAGCAGCTTCATGCAATTTCCCAGTGGTCTCAATCTTACTCGAAATTCAGTAATTATTCATGCACTCCTCGGCTTCCTGTCGAACCTTAACGATAATCTTCCTCTCTAGCTTTCAGATATTTTACTTATGATAGTCAAGTATTCCTCCAAGCTACTGAATACATTCTAGTTTTTCGGTTTCGTCACACAAATGTCACTTTTTGCACGTGATGTTGGTGAGTTTTGCATGTCGTCTACCTTACTCATCAGCAGTAAACAACTAGCAAACACCTGGAGTAACTTGAGTCATCCGCGACTTTGTAAATAGCTACAGTATAGAGAACGGGCCATCTACTGCGCTCACTTCTCTTTAGTAATAGGACGTGATGTAAGACCATGCGAATCAATCTGCTCCCTCACAAAATTTATTGGTTCGAGAGATCAGAGTCATCCATATCTGGATTCCCGACTGTTGATAGCAATGGAGGATGGGAATATTCCCTTGGGTACAAAACCATCCTGGGGGCTTTATCTCAGGCATTCAAGTTATTCCGTGGCGGGTCACGTTGAATGCGAGCCTGCTCTCGGTTAGCTCCATTGGCTCTCGAGTACCAGTGGGGATACGTGCCATCATGCAAATATTCCTATAGGGGACCCTCTATAAGTGAAGATTCCTTCGGGTGTGGGTCAGGAGGACGTAACCTTAACTCGAACCAGTTGTTACTTATCTTGTGAGCCAATGAACTTGAGACGACACGAGCCAACTGGCTGGTCAGAAAAAAGAATGGTTCAAGCGAATTGCGCGGTCTGCTCACACCGGGAAGGCGACAGAGGTTCGAGTCATTCTAACACCATCCTGAAAGATCACTCATCTTATGTAAATCCACTGAGACTATACTATGTATGCTACAAACGAGTGGAAGGCTTCTTTATTCCACATGAAGTAAAACGAATGGCTAGGGCTACAAAGAGTGTAAGAGATGAAGGAGCGAAGAGGTGAAGTAGGAAAATGGTAATGCGGCCACACTTTTCGTTCAACCCGAGAAAGGATCGAGGAAAGAGACCCTTGATGAGACCTTAGGGTCGTCGAGAGGTTCTGTCTGGTGCTGCCACGTAAATTGCCTGATGGAGTTCCCAACCACCCCCATCGGATTTCATGCTCGTGCAAAAATCGGACGTGTATGATCCAGCATGATGGGGGGATTCCCGCATGGAGGCTTCGATATCCGAACGACTCGCATGTTTGGGAAAGTATCCCACACTGGATGAACGACGCCCAATGCGAACAGGGCTCAAGGGTGGCGACTGTGGCGACTCCTCAGGAGGGAGCACCAATTGTCGAGGATCGAAGTTGGCTTCCAGCGAGTTGTGAGACGATGGGATGGCAGTGCTGCGGGTTGGGGAATCAAGGGGCGCCACGGTCGGATCAAGGTCAGAGACCATGAGCTCCTCCGACATATCCTCGATGAGAGAAGGGGGACGCGAAGGATTTGGTGTAGATGGAAAGGATTTGGCTATGGAATGGCCATCGCGAGCGAGGGTGCTTGCCGATTGCATGCCTGCTGTTAGCTCAATCATCGTTGAAGGCAAGGCTGACATTGAAGTCCTGGCAGAGGGTAAGTCGTCAGTGAGGTTCGCGCTCAGAATATGAACACATACCCCATTGACGAACGTAGAGAAGTACTGTGCTTCCTCCACGACTTGCTACTCCGCTGTTTGAAAAAGTCCCGGAGGGAGCAGATTGCCTGCCACCAATCACGAAGGACCTCCACGCGAGAGACGAACAAGCCAAAGAACACCAGGGATTGTGCAACAGTCCCAGACCATTCAATCTCGAGCGCAGTCCGAAGAGTGTGTGGAATGGCATCTCGACCCCATACGGCGATCCGACCAAGATCTCTGGACATATCTTCGAGGGGAGCCAGCCCCGCGGATAGGACAGGCCACATGGCAGTGGCGATCAACAGAACGGACAACAAAGTTTCCAGAATCGCCATCCCAACGAGGCGAGCGTAAAGATTCCGTGTATGAGACGGAGTCGAGCTTCTCTTCCCGGAGAATTGAACCCCATGAACAACAAAGTGGCGCAACGCAAGCACTTCAATGATGTGTTGGTACGTTTCTATGCTTGAACAAGAAATGATGAGACTTACCGGCAAAGCAGATAGTTACCGATTCGAGCAAGAGTGGGGGTATCAGAACAAGGAAGGCCGTAGCAACAATCGGATAAGTGGCAGGCCGGCAACCAAAACCATAGATTAGATCAAATCGACGAGGTTGGACGATCAAGTCTGTAGACCATTGGATGTTAGTTCTACGAGGGATATCAGATTCGGGCATAAGAAACGTACGCAGGGCGGTATATACAACTGGCAATCCAAAGCACATTATATACTCGAATAAGATACGTCGCCCTTTCGCTACGGGTGTAGGGGTCTGGCAAAGCGAGGCCAGGTGTTCGAGATGGATACATATACAGAGGCATGCCGCAGGCAGCGCAATATGAGAACCGGTAATAAAACTTGTTGCTTGATGAAGTTAGGTGAGTGGCGGCGGTAGCAAATAACTAGGCAGACTCACAGATGTCACACCATACGGATGCTTTGATGTCAGCGTCTTGGGCCCAAACTACTGCGTCGATGGCGTATATTAGATTCATGATCGAAAGCCATATTCCAATCGCGAATGCAGCGATATTGCGAGCCTCGAGATACCAGGCCACGGGCACAAGGACCAATACGGCAGAAATAAACGAGAGCGCCGGTATTTCTGGGTGCATCGCAACAACGCGACAAGTGACAAGAAGGAACGAAGATGGGTATCAAAAGGTCGCAAATTCCCTCGAGCAAGGGAATCATACTTAAACACGGCCCACTGCGAAGTGAGATGCATATGAGACTGAAATACAAAGATATCCCTGCATGTTCAATGATTGCCCCTTTCGGTCTGTTTAAACAAGTTCCCGAACAAGAGTACAAGGGTGGACGTCATCGATCGCCAGTCACTTGGGAAGTCTCGACAACACTGGTGTGAGACAGGATGGGAGTAAGTCCAAGAATGGCAAGCATGAAAGCAACCACCCAATATGGCAGGCACAAAGTCCCTATAATTGGGAGATTCTCCACAGTACAGGGCCTGGATTGAAGCTGCACGGAATACTGATACATTGAATGATTACGATAAGGCCTCTGGGAATATGCTTGTTAACAACGAAACCTGGGAATATGAGAGTCCGAGAGCGTGCGTGGTGTGAATAGGTTATGAAGAGTACAGCAGCTTTCAAGAGCCGGTGAAACTAGGACGACGATGGAGAACGACGAGGAGTGTACACTTGGCCTGCAAGAAGATATGTGATGACGCGACGCAACGGGAGTGTTGCAAGGTCGCCAATCCGCAGAGCAAGACCGAGGCCAGGAATTCGAAGGAACGGATACTGGTGGTGGCATGTTTTTGGCTGAAAGGTGGCAACTTCAGGGATAGTCTCGAGCTTGACCGGAGGGCGAGAGCGTCCGATCTTTTGGGAAGATCGTGGAGAAGGGGGAGCACCATTCTGAGGATGCGCTAAGAGCCAGGTAGGGACAAATGGTAGAAGAGATTCTACAAGGGCCGAGAGGTACGCAGAGGCTTGAGCCATGGTTCCGTAGAAAACGGACCCGTCAGCACGGACCTCCATGCGTTCCAAAAGAACATCAATGTTCTGTTCCAGTTTTGTCAACCTGTTCTCGAAAGAAGACTTTGTAAACTCTGTCTTCTTCTCTTGTCTACGTGCCGCTCTCTCCATCACTTCGATGACATCCTCAACGTGCTCTTGCACCTCGATGGTGATATGGCTAGACTGCTCTTTGAGCGCTTTAAGCTCGAGTTGCAGCTGCGCAACCTGTTCAGACAAAGCCTCGATTTGGGGCTGTGCTGGTGGGGGATAAAGGATAACGGTATGCAAGTCGGTAGTTCGCTGCCGGAGACGCTGTACAGCATGTTTCCATGGGCGCATGCCAGTAGCGAGCACAAAAAGCGATGTGTTGAACCATGACATGGTTGGCTGGCCAGAAATGGAAGTAACGATGGTGCGGAGGAGTAATGCGCCAAGGAAAGGAGATACGATGGAAAGGATGAGGCAGAAAATCTCAAAAATACGAAGCTCCGACAAAGCAGCGCGCTCGTATTTATCCGCTGCGGAGGCGCCGGTTTGTGGTGTTTTACGGGGCGGGCGGCGTGGTCTTGATGCTAGATAAAGACTCCAGGGAACTGGATTATCGCGTGAGAGTCAAAAGACAATGATGAATGCGGTTACTCGCCTTCGATGATTTGGTGGAGATAAAACACCAGCAGGAGGATAATGATGACGTTTTTGACATGATCACCACCTGTCAACCAATTCGCTAAGGGAGAGACGAGGGCGAGAAGGACTGAGAGGTCGAAGTCGTACCAAGCGCGGTCGTTGACAGCATCGATCACGTCTTCATCAGCTGGCGTAAAGGAAGAATCGACCAGGGGAGATTTGGGAACGGAACCAGATGCCTCCGCTTGTGAGTCGAGAGTGACCCCGACATCATCGGACTCATCGGAAGAATCTTCCTCAGACACATCCTGTGAAGGAGGAGAGATTTGATGTCCGTTGATCGTGGTATGAATGGGTGACTTGAGAGTCTGGCCCACGCCGTCACTGAAGTACTCTGTATCGGAGGTGCCGACTTCTACAGGAGACTTGAGTCCGCCATTGAGACTGAGCAACCGTTGCCGTAGAACTGAACCGTCCATGGGCGTTGGTGACAGCTGTCTGATGGTGATGGTGTCCACAATGGTTTCACAATAAGAGATCAGGGGAAGAACCCAGTCCGATATACGTCGGAGTTTCAATGTCAAGGTCAAAGGTTCAGCGTCGGTGGAGACTTGGTTGCATATTGCTGTTGATCGGAATTATTTTTCTCTGGCGGTTTCACTTTCACTACTGCTGGCAGACGTGGGGTAAGTACATACTAGAAGGTGCCATGGTACGCAGTGAGTTTGATGTTGTGTTCCCGATTAGGATGTGTAACCGCATTGTGTTGCGGAGGCAGAATTCGAACCATTGACCGCCATTGACTGTACATGTGAATGATGGATCCATCTCCCTTTGTCTGCATCGATATCAACATAAAGATGTCGCGTGCAGTCGTCCTCTTAAACCCTCGCTGTCTCGCTCAGTTCGTCCCTAGCATTCCCCGATGCATCGTGAATTCGCACCAGTTGCATTCCTCGCCGCCGCTTCACTCGCCCTCCCGTTCCCTTGGCATTGGCGGGCACGCAATGTCGCCACCCTATCAATCATCGCTTGGCTACTCACACTCAACATTATATACGGTGTTGACGCATTAGTCTGGGCCGACAATGTAAATGTGGTCATTCCTGTCTGGTGTGATATCAGTATGTTCTTATCTCCATTATTTCCGCTCTCCACCTGATTCAACCATCCACAGCAACCAAACTCATCATCGGAGCAAACTTCGCCCTTCCCAGTGCCTGTCTCTGTATCGCCATCCACCTGGAAAGCGTAGCTTCTGTTCGCCAGGCCCAGACTCCACGTTCCGAAAAGCGTCGCCGTCAGATCTTCGAAGCTTTCATGTGTTTCGGCCTTCCCATCATTTTCATGGCATTACGTGCGTTCTTTCCGTCAAAATTACTACTCGAAACTCACGTTCCGCGTGTCGGAACAGATTATATTGTACAAGGCCATCGGTATGACATCATCGAAGAATATGGCTGCCGACCAACCACCTACATGTCCGGCCCTGCAATTGCTATCATTTACGCTCATCCTTTGCTCATGTCCGTACTTTGTCTTGGTTTCGCGAGTAAGACGAGCTTCCTGCTTTCCCTGGCCTAGATGTTAATCTATTCGCAGGTGTGGCTTTTGCTCATTTCATGCGCCGCCGTATTACCTTTGCACGTCATCTCGAGACCTCACGCAATGGTTTTACAACTTCCCGTTACTTCCGCCTCATGCTTATGGCTGTCGTTGAGATGGTGTGGACCATTGCTGCAACAACCTTTGCCCTTTGGTTTAGCATGTTGGACTACCGCCCATGGACCAATTGGGCTGACGTTCACTCGGACTGGAATCGCGCTGATCTTTACTCCACTCTTTTCACACCCCAAATTGTCCTCACGAGCTTCTACTTCCTTTGGTGGGTTGTGCCTTCCTCCACCTTCATTTTTGTTGCCTTCTTTGCGTTCGGAAAGGAGGCCGTCGCCGAGTACAAGTCTTGCATCACTTGGTTCCGTCGCACCGTCCTACGCCAAACAGTTGAGACCTCCGACTTCGGACCAAGCTTCGGTAGTGTGCCCGTCGCGAGGTATGTTGCGTTACTTTCTTATTCCGCCGAGAACGCGTTTGACTAACCCTGCCTCGACTGCAGGCATCCCCCTCCCAAGCTCCCCAGTCCACCGTCGTTGTACAACCCCGGTGCCGAAAAGAAAGATGGTGACAGCGATTACCACTCTCGTGCATCTGACAGTGACTCTGTTCTCCCTCCTATCCCTGCCTATCCCGCACGCGCTATCGGTTCTACCGATGATCTGCGTTTGCCAACGACACCCACGACGCGTGCGTCACCCTCCCACCGGCCATTATTCGGTGGCTTCAATCCTGACGATCTCCCCGATTTATTTATTGAACCCCATCAGATGGTCTAGATACCATCTACCTCTTCCTCTCTTCTCTTCCATGACGAAGGCGACAGATTTTTAGAGTTGCAACGGCAGGGGTCTGCTTCCACATATTTTTATATTATCACGCATATCAGTTTCGACTTGTATTCACCGACTTATTTGGTCACATACCTTCCTTTTTGTGCATCTTCCTTTTTTCCGCATTCTTATTTGTATCCTTCCAGAGGCGATTATTCCGCGACTTTGTATAACAGATCTTATTGCGATGGCAATATAATTTCATTCCCTCTAAAGTATGAAGCAAAAACGAACACGAGGCTCTCCAGACCATCTGGACGTGTATTGGAACACAGCCACGAGTACACAGTATGAAGGTGCAGAACTGAGAATCCTGCCAATGGCCGAGGTCGGAGATTTAATGTTGACCTAGAGGCTATTGACACATCATACTACTGTACTTATTATGCGATGCACGGTAAAGTGAAAGGTCGGTTTAACCCCAAACGATTAACCCTGTGCCAAGTGGATCGTTGATCGTGTGGACAGTTTAATTGGAGGGAACTATGGAGGATTCATACTCCGACACTACTGATGCACAAAGGCGAGGACACTTCAAGTGAACAATGGCGACAACATTCTGCCACGAACAATGGCTGAACTGCGTGGTTGGATAACTGGCCCAAGTTAAAAGCCTTTCGGTTGATGGAAAGTCCCCAGTCATCGCCCCACCATATCGCTTTGGAATTGCGATCACTACATTCCCAGAGAAAACCTGATCACACATCACATCTAGCCATCTAATCCTCATTCTTATGGATTCATTTATATCTCTCGACTCTATCCTGGTTTCATCTCTGGATGAACCTGCCTCCACGGAATCGGAGGTCATCTCTACGCCCGTTGATTCCGACCGGCTGTTGAACAATTATGGGTTCTTCTGCGTCGTCGCATGAGAGAAAGTAACTCTCATCATACGGCTCCTCTTCGTGTACGAGGTGGGTTTTCTTGCATCCTTCCCCAGTGGCGTATAATTTATGGACTCCTTTAGCGCAGCAACCACATCTTCGCATGCGTCCGGATTATTTATTGCTATTCATTACTGGGGGGTTATTCTTCCCTGTAATCCCTAGGTGTTCCCCTTTATTCCACTGGACAGTGGTGTAGGATCAATTCGCATGTGTACAGATTTTCGTACCCTCACGCTCCTTTCTTTCGCTACGGACTGTGTCTCTTGCGCACTTTTTAAACCACGTTTTCCCGTATTCCCACCTACAGGAACTGCCATTTATGTAACTCTAGAGCATTTGTTTCTCTCCATCGACGTACAGGACATAATATTGTTTTTAATGACATAACGCCGAGTCTTGGAACAATTTGACGCAAATAAGTGATTTGAGTCCTTTGCCAGAGCGAAATTCACGTGTTCAAGTTTTGACTGGGTCTCACTGGTCGAAGTGCACTCAAGCGACGAAAGACCTGCGGCAAATGTCGAGACTCGGGAGTGCACGCGATAACTTAGATCCTATGATGGAGCATCTGTTGGGCCGGCTGTGCAGAAGATGAAGGTGAGAAGTAGATAGATATTGTGTAAGTTATTGTAGTAAGTACATGCTTGACGAATGCCACGATATAGATGTAGAGATACACAAAAACGAATGTGGTGATGAATACAATATCATCCAAGACTGATGAAGAGAAAGACGAGGGAGGAGAATCGGTGAGTTCACACACAGTCGCTGCTGTGTTGGGGAATGTCGTATTCTGGTCTCCCTGGCGCATAAGACGCACGGGTAATCTTGAAAGACTCGATGGTGCATGACGTGGAAGGATAAAGACCTTGCACTTTGGCAACATGGACGTGAAGAGCTGGCGTATAACGCATAAATTCCCTATAGCAGAGAATAAGACATATTGATAGAGAATAAATCGCAGGAAGACGAACTAACCTGAAGGGTGGACCTGACTTTAGACTATCGTCCGAGGGTCGAAGACGTAGGACGTTGCGGCGGAACCATGCAAAAGTAGTTGCATACTCTGCCATCGCATCTCGACCGAACGCAAAGAAACCGAAGAAAACGATGGAAGCAACGGGAATTTCCGCCCACAAACCAAAAGCCCACAGCAGAGTGGACTTTGAAAGGAGGAACAGTGGGAAATAAGCGACTTCGGACCAGTTCAAGTGGACGTTCTCCCAGCTAATCCAAGGTCGTAGACCATGGCGTAATGAGAACCACATGTTCAGCGACGTCACTAAAATCCCAATGCACATCTCTACGATGGCTAAGCACATCAGACGAAAATAGCGATTAGTGTTGAGTGTCGGATTGGAGTTCTGGAGGTGCTTGGCGAACGTTGCACGTCGCCTCCAAAACTGCACGAATGCCACTGCTACCGAGGGATCGGGGGTTCAGCACAAAAATGCAAAGGGAAAGAAAGTGCTCACCCGCATAAATACATCCGACAACCGAGAATAACATGGGAGGCAGCCAGATCAAGCAGACAGAGGCAATAGATTCGTAAACAGTGGGCCGGCAACCAAAACCCTCCACAATATCGAATCTATGGCCCTGCACGACATAGTCTTGGAAGATAGGTGAGCGAGGTTAAAGAAAA
>JBBPJZ010000916.1:0-11864 GCA_038089015.1 Chalciporus aff. trinitensis
CAGGGAGTTCTAATCACTATCACTGCTATCATCCCCATCCTGCTCATCATCATCCGTAGAGCTATCATCATCGCTCTCCTCCTCTGCAACCCCCCCCTTTTTCACCGACCCTCCTCTCATAGCTGCCATCTGTCCAGCCAGGGTATCCTCCTCAGGATCCGAGATCTCGTCCTCGGGTGTTTGCTCCTCGGCGCTCAAAGCTGCCGCGTCGTCGATCTTGAGCTGTAGATACATGAATTAGCCATGCAATACCACGGGCGAACGAGATCACGTACCGAAATGTCTCGACACATCTCCTGGCCGACCAACGTGTCGCTCACAAAATAGACCTTCCATGTAAACAATCCAACGTTCGGTGGTGCCTGGAACTGGACCTTGTAGCAACGGTAGTTCCGGTCTTTGGAGGGGTCAGAACGGGGGACGTCAGTGATCTTCAATGGGGGCACCACGATGCGGTTCGATTTGTCATCTGCGAGAACGAGCCACCAGCCAGGCTTGCGGAGCTGTTGGGTGATTGTCAGTGAAGAGAGGGCTACCGCCGAATGGCGAGACGCACCCCTGGCCAATATGGTGCATGCGCCAAACCAGCAGTTTCGCCTTGCAGTTCTTCGGCCTCTTTCCGACCATTCAAGAACTTTTCATCGATGTCCTCATTCCTCCTCACAGACTTTGGATCTATGTTCGTTGAAGGAGGCGATGGTGAATCTGCGCCGGGCTCCTTGATGCGTAGCTTGACGAGCAAGAAGACGATGGATGAGGGGGTGACCAGTCGTTCACCAATCACTAGATTACAGCCTTCAACTCAAAACCACTTGGAAATGCAATAAAAACACACCTTTGAATCCCATGTCGACGAGCTCCAGACTGGTCCAGTTTTCAGAACCTGAATCCTTGTCCTCGAATTCGGGAACCTGGGACTGGGGAGGTATAGGCTTGCCAGGTACCAAGGCTTGTACAAGGTAGGCATGTAGACGCATAATCCCAAGCGTAGGCGCCAGCCAACTCCGCGCCGTAGCAATAGTCAAGAGAGCATTCAATACCGTAGGCGTCTGAAGGAGGAGCGACGTTTGTTCTACACCCCAAACCATAAGTACCGATCAGTAAAAACAAACGCGGGAATAATTCGCACCTCGTTCCAAAGCTTTGGAGCCCAGATCCAACCGCAAGAAGTGAGCGTACAACAATGCCAACGCTCGTCTTGCCTTTCCTGCCGCATCATCACCCGCAACAGCCTTCTTCATCGCCTTCCACTCGTCGCTCATCCGCTTCTCAATCTCGTCCTCGACTTTGCTCAAGTCGGTCGCACTCTTGGTCTGACCCTCGTACTTAAACGCGTTGCCAAAGACCTTGACGACATCACCGATTTCACTTCCCTCTTCTACGTCTTTCCAGAACCCTTCGGCCGTCCGCGCCTCAATACCATCCTTCGTCTTGCCCCTGCTTCCAAACCACCAGCGTCCCACCATACCAGGGAGCACACCACCAATAAGTACCGCGTAGACTCCGAGAACCCAAATGTTATTCTTGCCCTCGACGATCCACGAGGGCAAGGCAATACCCATGGATATTTCTTGACGGCCATCAGGATGGCCGTAAAGTTCATAGTTGCGACGAATGTTCTCGTCAGTCAGGCTAGGACACTGTAATTAGCGAGAGAGGAGGACGAATGCAGGAACACCATGCTCACGCCTTGTATGCTTTGGTGATGTCGACGAAGCGAGCCTCGATTGCTTCTATCGTCTCATTCACAGTCGCTTTCACTTTGTCTGGGTGGCTAGAGACGAGGGTCAGTGTTAGTAGAGGATCGCAGACCACCGAGACTACATACTAAAGTTTGGAGAGCTTCTTGAAGTGAGACTTGATCTCCTTTTCCGTCAAGCTCTAAAACATTGTTAACCTCGTGCAGAAACAAGACCAGGTCAATGCATACAGTAGATATACCCAGAATTTCGAATGGGTCGTAAACTTTGTTATCCAACTGGGCGTTGCGGACTTTATACACCAGGAAGCCGACCAACGACCAGCCAGTGAGGAGGAAGATCGTTCTACAGCAATAGTTGCACGATTCAAAACGCGAACATGATATAAACCGAGAGAGAACGCACTTTGGGGAGAACTTGGGTCTAAATATTGAACCTTTGTTCCGTGCAAGGACCTGCTTTCGGCGTTCAAGACAGGGTTTGCACTGACATGACTTGAGTAATTCTTCGGGCCGCTCTATGAAAATGTTAGATTGTGTTTTATGACATGCCAGTTGCACTGGGGAATGGTGTATGAACAAGAACGCGAACTCACTTGCGGTCGCGCCAGTAATGGCTGTCAAGGTTAAAGGAACGAGTATGATAGCGAGCACAGAAATGAGAAAGTAAGCGGCCATGTTACCGGCCTCGTCATAGTGGTAGTTTGCCATGGTTGTTGAACCAGGCGCACCGCTGAGTTGAGGTCAAATGCAAGGATGTGAATACTTTGTGGAGAGTTGACGTGTCAGACGTGACTTGCTAAATACGACTACCAAAAATGTAACGAAATACTAGCGTTGAAATTTCCCACACAACTGCCACGCGACTCGGACCAAGTCCAGTAGAGCCTGTAGAGTAGATGCCATTGCAATGATTTGCAGTCATATTCACGACGTAGCGCAGGTAGAAGATATGTAAAACATGATAAGAATGTAAGAAAAAACATGGCGTGTGCATGCGATGTGAATACAACGACAGAAACATTGGAATAATCATACGACTGTACCAGCCTTTGCTGCAATACGCGGCCAAAGGTCAGCCTGAAATTCCCAGTCAGAATAAGGGTAAGGTGGATAAAGAGGACGGCACGAACGCATTCTTTTGCTACGGGACCGACGATGACGGAGCCCTTCATGTCACCCTTGTTGTTGACAATAACGCCAGCGTTGTCCTGAGGTTAACAAATCAGGAATCACGCATACACGCGCTGGTCAGAAGCAGATCGAACGCACCTCGAAGTAGAGGAAAACACCGTCCCTTCGTCTCCATGCCTTGCGTTGGCGGACGACGACGACGGGCATGGCTATGATCACATGTCATCAGCACCACCTACTCAGGAGAAACACGCAGCACAACTGACTCTTCTTCCTTAGCTCAGGCTTTCCCTTCTTTACGGAAGCAACAACCATGTCACCAACACCAGCGTCTGGTAATCTGTTGAGACGTGCACCGAAGCCATAGGGTTCAATGATATAGAGGGATTTTGCACCGCTGTTGTCAGCGCAGTTGAGGACTGCACCAACGGGCAGACCGAGAGTGACACGGTACTTCTTTCCGGTAGCGCCAACTAGACGATGTTCAGTGTCTGTTCGCCACCAACGTTTCTCTTGGACATACCTTTGTCTTTGGCCATTCTTGCTCGACGATGACGATGACGACGGACTGGATATCAAAGTTTACCAACAACGGTAGATTATACAGTTGCTCGGCAAATCCCGTATTATGTAATTATCATGTCCCATTTTCTGCCAATTTTACTTGTCAGCAATTAAAAAATGCGCATCAAATTATCCGCGAATTCCCCGCTGCCCCCGTTCAAAGCGTGGTATCCAATCCATGGCTCAGCGACTCAAACTATCGCGTCGCTGAAGAACACGCTCTGTGCGTCGCTTGTCGTATTTCAAGGGCTCAATCCATCTTCGTTACAACTCTCCATCGATGGCTTCGAGTTACTCGAGAATTCTGATCTCTCCGTTCTCCGAGACGGTGATCTCGTCCAGTTAGTTCCTGTGTCTGTGTCGCTCTTCACAAAAGCTCACAGGGGTGTAGCGTGGACTTAGTTGACCCGACGTCAAGGGTCACCGTCCCTGCCGTTAATGCAGCTCCTTCAATCACTCGCCAACACGCATTGCACAGACCCATTACCCCTAGCGTTTCGCGTATACATCCAGGTTCCAGCACCTCTCGCAAGCGGAAACGGCGTCTGTCGACACCTGTGTCTTCATCTAGCTCTGAGTCGGACACTGAGGCGTCGTCGTCGTCGTCGTCGTCGTCATCGTCAGCTTCGGGCTCAGAGTCAGAGTCGGATACCTCAGACACGTCAGAATCAGGATCCGAGTCCGAATCAGGATCACCTCCTATTCAAGAGTTAGCAAAGATTGCACTTGCGATAGAGCGTGAAAGAGACCGCAGCCATGTAAAGCCTTCACAACAGCCCAAGTCACAGGCAACACCCTTGTATGTCCTTTTCTCTGCTAAAGTTGCGTTCCTTATGAACTCCTTATTCCAGAACCAGTAAGACATTTGTTCCTCCGGGGTACGGTAAACCACAAACCCGGGCACGAAATCTTCGCCGACGGCTAAAGCGACAACACGAACACGAAGCTGCTAACGCACCATCTACCAGTGGACCAGCCTCTGGTGCCAATGCTGTTGTCTCAGGGACCGAAACCACTACACCGACAGCTCCTGATGCTGCCAACTCGACTCTAGATCTTTCGTCGCTTTCTCTTCGCAATAAGAACAAGGCCAAGAATTTCCGATCACTCATAGGCAAACCTCTTCCTCCCAAGATCATATTCGCTGATGAAGAAGTCGGTGTCTCTGGATCTACTTCTGGTGGTATCAGTACACCCGATAGTGGTCTCCCTACAGCTGGTCCCTCCAAATCTGGCGCACCAGCTCCTGTTAACCAACAGTCTCTCCCCCATCTTATCCCTCCGTCATCTCGGTCTTCTTTACCCCCGAATCTGTTTGTGACCAGTATCGACGTTGAGGCGGGGCTTCATAGAAACAAGAAGAAACGAAAGATGCGTGTGGAGTATGGAGATGAGTTAGAGGGGGCTGAGGAAAATGATGGAGGTGTTACGCTCGACTATGGCAACGCAGATGCCGACACGATGGATGTTGTGCCAACTGAATCACAAGCGTACGAGATGGACGTAGACGTGCTGGAATCGAAAGCCAATCAGCAATGGACCACACTCGAGAAGCTAACGGATAAGCAGCAGGTTGTGCCGGGCTGCGTCGTAGGTTACAAGGCGAGTGAGGATCATTGCGGGTGGGTTTTCCCCTTGTGTAACTGATATTACGCTCTACAGGCGCTGGGTATTAACCCCGTGACCTATACGCCCGAGTATCTCCTCACCCTCGTGGGTGTGCAAAGGCTGGATGAAGAGTTGATGGTTGTGCGATCCTTGAGACCCTCTGCAGAGATCTCGTTTGGTGGGCCAGTTGCTGAAGATGAGGAGGGCGAGGAAGAGGTGGAACATTCATGGGATGATATCGTTAGTGGGGATTGGAGACTAATCCAACGTGTCTAGCTCGTACTAGTAAACATAATTCCCCTGTCTCTCCTTGGTGTTTCCTTGGTCTCGCTTTATACCTTTTGCCGTGACACTTATACGCATGGGCGGCACGGTTACGGCGTCACCGGGACGGACAACCCGGCTTTACCCGAAATGAGTATTTCGTTTTTAAACCCAAGATGAAACCAAGAGTCAGTTCGCGCGCCGTGCTTCCAACTTTTCCCCCGTCGCCCCGTGTACTCGACAACCCCCCCGCGGTCATCCGCCCCACAGTTGGGGCCATACTACATTCGTACGAAGACTATATCCATTAACTGGTGACGCGCAGCTGGTGTAGCACCGACACCCTACGCGACCATGTTACCCAAAGTCGCGAATCATGTTTTCTTGCACACTTCCCGTGCAGTTGCTCTCGTCCAGAACCAGTCGGGTGCTCTCCGCAACGTTCTTCAGTCAGGTCCTGCGGGCGCCGGCTCGTCATGGAGCGGGACAGGTGCCGGCCCAGGAGGAGCGAAATTTAACGCAGGCAGCAAATTTTATAAGGGATACACTGTACGTGTCATGCACGTCCACCTACTCTTGTGTAACTCACCTACGTACTATGGACAGGGCGCTGGCCGCGCGTTCACGCAGGCAAACTCGTCTTCCACGCAAGATGGCGCCAACAGGCCCGACGACGAGAAAGAGGAGATCAAGCTCACGCTTGTGACTCCTCGATCTACATCTTCAAAGGTTACGCGCTCTCTTACTCGCCGGCATTCCTTCACGCTCCCTTCCGGTCTTGGCGAACAAGATGTTGGCTCAAACATAGCACATCCCGTCCAGATGCTCTTGCGCGAGCTTCACGCGCAGGGGGCAGCATCCGCCAAAGATCAGCAGTCCGAGGACATAAAGCTTGACGAAGAACCAAAGGTCGCAGAGGAGCTGAAAGTCGCCGAGGAATCCCAGGTCGAGGACCTAGTCGAGGCTGAGGAAGAATCGAACACGTTCGTTCGGTCTCCCTTCTACGCTGCTGTAGAGAAGGCTTTGCACAACAGGGACGTGGTTTCCATCATGAAGCATGTCAACTGGCTCGTTTTCCCGTCGAGCGAACCATCCCTTTCGTACGCTGACCCTACGCTCCACGAATTCAATGTTGCGATTCGTGCACTCACCGAACTCGAGATTGGGATGCGCTCGGAGAAATTCGCGAGTCTCTATAGCGCTATTCTCGACCGCGACTTTAGGCCTAATTATGGCACATACTACCATCTCCTCAAGGGTCTCACCGACATACATATCTACACTCAGAAATACCTTGCGTCCATCGCTGACGAGGAGAGGCATTACTGGTTGCGTTCCCTGGCGCTTGGTGCAGTCGAGGAAGAGGTCCATCCCAACCAGAAGGTCAAAGAAATGTTGCTCAAAGACACCAGCTTTGTGACGGCCATGCGAATCTTTGATGATCTCTGCGGAGCCCCACGCGGGCACAAGCTGGCCTCCTTGCTCCCTCTTCCACTTTACGACGCACTTCTTTTGTCATGTACATTCCATGGAGATGTCAACGCTGCCCTCCGCGTATATTCGGAACTCGAGAGGTCATTCGCTTTCCGCCCACGCAATAACCAGGCTCCTGCGAAACTCACGGCCCCCACCGATTACATGTACTATTGCCTCTTGAGGACCTATCTCAACGCGGGTGATCTTGTGGGCGCCAAGGAGGTGTTTTCAGACTACCGCCAGCGACTTTCCTGTCACCTCCCTATGCAGAAAGGGCGACTCTCCTCCCCAATCAGGATATGGAACGCAATGATTGAGTGCTATTTCAAGGCAGGACAGCCTGCTGGTGCACTTCGGTTGTTAGAGACCATGATGGACCATGGGCGTCACGGTAGGCACAAATCTCAAACGACCGTGCACGTGATGCTAACACGTGCATCAGATATGCGCGATTCATCCGTTCCACCCCCAGCCTCGTCGACGTATACAACCATTATCAAAGGTTTCTGTGACCCTTCTCCTGCCCCAAATATGCCCAATCCACCCAAACCTGATATCAAGACTGCGCTCTCTTGGTTTGACCGCCTCCTTGGGCAGTCTGCGTCGCCTCAAAATCCTTATCATTTCACTGAAAGCCCTTCCCGACCCGACCAAGCCTGCTGGCGCACGATGATTGAAGCTCTCGTTCAAGCTTCATTTGCGGACAAGAGTTATCTGACAGACCTAAACCGGCTTTATGACGCCTTCATGGAGGTTGGTCAAGCAGATGGTTTGGACATTATGGATATCGATTTGCTCAAGGTCGTCGGTGCTAACCTCCCTGTCATCGAACAACTTGCCAAAGCTCAGGAAGCTGGCGTTCAGTCGAACGACATAGAAGAACTCGCAAAGGACTCTTCGGACTTCGTTTCAAGACACCTCCCCACCCTGCTTACGCTTGTCCCGCAAGGAAACAAGATCCTTCAGCGGCTTCAGAAAGCATTGTCCTCCCTATCGACCTCACAACAGTCGCCCGGTGAAGCCCATTGGATCCCAGCCGTTGATCAAATGGTCACACAATTTGACTCATCACCTTCATCTTCCCCGAGTCGAGTTGACAAGGGTACATCCCTCAACATTGATGCGGAGGCGAGCCGACAAGTCGATCAATGGTTCCCTGCCAACCCAGCTGTTACGGCCCAAGACTGCTACAAAGCCATGCTCGCACTAATCTCGTCCAGAAACCCCCGGTACCCCCACCCCGCCACGCTTTCTCGGCTGATCACCGGTCTTGGACGCTCGGGCGACATCGCCGCAGTGCGAGACGTGTACGCCATCGCCCAACGCGTTCTCGCTTCATCCTTCATCGCTCAAAACCCCACATGGCAATCCCAAGCATGGTTCCAGATCGAGGACGGCATGATCAGTGCCTATGCGCACTTTGGTGACATGCGCGCTGCATTCGCCCACCGCGATCGTATCACTTCTTCCGGCGGTATTCCCTCCCCTGATGCGTACGGGTCGATGATCGAGTGTGTCAAAGACACTACGGACGATACTTCCAACGCCATGGCTCTCTTTTCGGAATGTCAGATGCTCGGTGTCAAGCCCAACGTCTACTTGTACAACACCATCATCTCCAAGCTCGCCAAGGCTCGCAAAGCCGATTTTGCGCTGGAGCTCTTCCAGCAGATGAAGGAGGATACGTCCCTGCGTCCATCGTCGATTACCTACGGTGCTGTCATCGCTGCATGTGCACGAGTTGGAGACGCCACTGCTGCCGAACGGTTGTTTGATGAGATGTCCAGTAAGCCAAACTTCAAGCCGAGGGTTCCCCCATACAACACGATGATGCAACTGTACACGCATACGAAGCCAGACCGAACCAAGGTACTCCACTATCTGGACCTGATGAAGAGGGTCGGTGTTCAGCCCTCGTCGCATACCTACAAGGTAATTTCTTTCGCGCTTTCGCTGTTTACCGGATCTAATTCCTCCCCTAGCTTCTCCTCGACGCCTACGGAACTATCGAGCCAGTCGATATTGACGCCATGGAAAAGACTTTTGAGGAGATCAAGACAACTCGCCAAATCAGACTTCAAGGCTCACACTGGGCTGCAGTCATCAATGCCTATGGTTGCGTCCTCAAAGACCTTGACAAGGCCATCGAGGTCTTCGAATCTATTCCGTCGCATCCTTCTTCTGCACGTCTTGCCCTTCCCGATGCTGTCACCTACGAATCCCTCGTCAATGTGCTCGTGACCCATAAGCGCATGGACCTCGTTGAGAAATACCTCGAGCAACTCCGTGGCTCGGGCGTACATATGACGGCGTACATTGCGAACTTGTTGATCAAGGGGTATGCTGCCGAGAGCTCGATTGAGAGGGCTCGAATGATTTTTGAGAGTCTGGCTGATCCGCCCAGTGGTGTTGCCGCTCCCGGCAATCACGTCCCACACGACTCGACTTCTTCATCGCCTGTTGTATCATCTCCAGGCTCGGCGTCATACAGAGAGGTGCGTTCGATTACTGCTAGCGCGATAAATGAGGGCTAACGTGTCCCGTTTTCAGCCTTCGACATGGGAGGCGATGTTCCGTGCTGAACTTGGTAACGGAGACCGCGATCGTGCGGTCGCTCTTCTCGAACGGTTGAAAGAACGGTACGCTTCTCCCCCATCCACCCGATGGCGTTGGACTGACGACTCGTCTTTATTCTAGACAATTCCCAGAGGCTGTGTATAATCGGATACGTGGCATCATGCTCGACGACTCGGTGGCGCCCTGGAGTCAACCAAGTCAGTCACCGTCTTTGGAGCCTGCATCCGCTTCGCCTTGATCATCCTGTCATGATATGACTCCCGACCACGTTATCCACGTATTCCATCCGGCATTCAGCACTAGCACAACATCTGGCATTTGTTCTATGTTCTCGTATGACGCATCTGACGCGCGACGGCAGCACGTCCTGCGTCACCTCTCACATTCTATCATATTCACACTTTCCAACCACGCATTCTTCATCCATCCATCCATCCATATTATTCTTTCTATTCATCACGCTTTACAACGACCCGGAAGACAAGAATGATACAGTTCATCACGTCGAGGTGTCGCCATTCTCTCGCAAACCAAACCCGTTGACAAATAGCAAGAATCACACTAGGTAGAAAAAGTATATATGTTGATCTAATCCGTTTGCGTCATCTATAGCGCTGTTACTTCCAGTAGATTATATATCCCGCGCGCCAGTTGTACATTATGGCCTTGGCGTTTTTGTATCATACCATTTTATGCTGCGTCATCTTGACAATTGGATGCCTCAGGTAAACTTGGGCAGTTGAATCGGTTTTGTTTCGCGAGGACGAGTGTCCCCCAGGTCTAAGTGTGTAGAAGGGAGCTGTCCCACTCAAATCAAAACCTGACACCGACGAGGAAACAAATAAGATGACAGTCATCAGATCTAAAGTATATCCACAGGAAATCCTCCCCAGCCAACTAATCTAAACGCCGTTTCTCCACCTCCAGATCCACATCGTCAAAGAGGAAACTCCGGAGCGCCATAAACACCGCGCCAATGAGACTCACAATGACGCATATGGCGATGATGGGATGTGCCACTATCGATTGTTCTACGCTAACGAGCATCGAGTTGAAGGACTGCGATGGAGTCAATAGGTGAGTACGAGGAGACAGGGAAGACGAGAACGAAACACACCCTGACGGCTCGCTCGAAGATGTTCTGCGAGTGTTTCGCACTGGCTTTACCCCCGAGGATTGACTCGAGTGCAGAGGCCACACTGACCGAGTTGAGCTTGATAGCTTGACCAGAGCCATCACTGTCATAGTACACCAAACGCTATGTGCAAAAGTGAGTCATCGCTGTCCCTCTCACAAAGGCGCGATATAAACGGTCCTCACCTCGTGGTCAGCGACAACGATCTGTGGCTCACTCCCAGGCTTGATCCCATACATGTCCTTCATCCACTTCCCCCACTGACCCACATCCATCCACGTGAACACAACGTCCCGTGCAGCTGGATCTGATGATGACCCCACACTTTGACGCAGCCGCCATTTCTTCGCTATCTCGTTCAGTTTCGTGGAGACGTCACCCCGCGCGTCGAGGGGCGTGGCAACGATGACAACGAGTGGGTGGTGTGATGCATACATGACTTGTTGGAAGACGTCTTTCGAGAGCTCGAGCGAGGACGGGAAGCGGTTGGCAAAGAGCCATGTCTTGACAGCATCGGCAGGCTGGGAAGAAGAGGGGTAGAAGGTGGCGACAGGCTCTCGCGTGTCGTGGTCCTTGAAAGCGAGGATCGCAGACGAGATGCTCGAAGGGATGTGGTACTTGCGGAAAAGCTCTTGTGAAGTGGAGACGTACACAGGTGGTGATCCCAGGAGCATTTGAGCACCTTTGGCCACATCGTTCTACGGTTCGATCAGTCAAGGAGCAGGACTTAAATCTGAAAGCTACGGACGAATAATCGGTGGTCTGACGAGTCGTGGAGTAAGAGGTACATGACCGAGCTATCTCCAACGACCTGCTCTAGTTCTGAATGCTGGATCACCTGCATCGTTCTGAACTACATTTGAGCCACACGATAACGATAGAGAGGGGTGGGCCTCACGGATTGGATGCCTTGTCAGCAAACGCAACAAGTTGCTCATATGACCTTCCACCAGTGTATTCCGTCTTCGCTCCGTGGGCATAGAAGAACATCATGGGGAAACCCGTAACACCTTGGCTCGTACACAACGCCTTGTTTTGATCGCAGTCCACTTCGGCGATATTGAGCTTGTGTTGCATACGCCGACCGAGATTGACCCACGCCGGTGCCAAATTCTTGCAGTGACCACACCTAAGCCAAGTCAACAACAGGTCTGCACGACAAAAAGGGACGATTTTATACCATGGTGCAAAGAACTTGATGAATGCAGGTCCTTGGCTGAGGAAGTTATCAAATGTGTGCAAATTGACCGAAACGACCTCTCCAGCCGGGTTCACTTCCGCACGCGTACTTTGAACAACAAGACGTTCAGGGGTCGGCGCAGGTTCTGGGGTGGGCGTTGGTGTAGGCGTTGGTTCTTCTTCTTTTGTTTCGGGTGTAGTGGCAGTTATTCCCTCTGGTTCCGCATG
>JBBPJZ010000917.1:0-11860 GCA_038089015.1 Chalciporus aff. trinitensis
AACTCCCCTTTCGTGACGATGTTCACGTCCGCTTCCTTTCCTTTCAGGACGATAACACTCCCATCCGCTGGGAACATCAAGCCATCCCCTGGAGGCGAAGCTTTGGATGGAACCGGAACTCGGATCTTTAGTGTCGCCGTCCCGAGTGCGAGGGATGAGAAGCCACTGCTGACAATGCCGAAAAAGATGAGGGATGCACAAAGCGGGTCACGTCCGAGGACAGAGAGGACGCATGCGGCAATGCTGACCAACGATGGTACGATTGCCCAGTAGGCAAGAGGCGGATTGCATTTGGGAATAACAGGGAATTCGTAAGCTCTTTGATGCTCTTGTCGTGGCGGCAGAGAAATGACCGTCACCGTAGCGGGACTCCCTGTCTTCCTCCCTGGACCCCCGCCCTTACTGAAGAGTTGGAGCTCCTTACGCGGGAGGCTTGCGCACTCACGGGTAGCCAGGTATCCCAGATATCTGGTCACCAATTTCGTCCCCGAAAAGGGCCCGTCGTAACTGGGTCCCAACTTGCCGCAGAGACCGAACGTCACTGCAGGGGATTCGTTTGGTCCGGGGAAAATGCTGTCCCATAAGCGCGTTTTGGCCATCTGACCAAAGGTCTTTGCGACGGTCGCTGTTCCTGGATAGTTGTACCATCCAGCCCACCTCCGACCTTTGTACAAATGGATGGTGGTCAGCGCATCGACTGCGTTGTTACCGCCGAAGAGGCCGACGACACCGGACATATCAAGTCTGTAGGTGCTTCCATTGATTATAGCGACGACGTGACTGAAGGAAGGCATTAGAATGTGGGGGTCGTGTTTTCGTGCCTAGGGTTCTGTGGAGCCCGAAGTCCTGCTTTGCTTTTATCCACCTTCGCTGCAGCATCCCTCTACTGGTTCACCAACATGTTTGCTCGTTTAGGGAAAAACCCTATGCGCATCGTCTACTTCTGTTTCACAGGAGTAACGGAAATACATCGTGTCCACGTGTCTTTTTTTGCGATCGTCAATGCTTTCCTCGCCCTTTGCCATCGTGCTTGTGTTCACAAGTCCTCATGCTTCAATTTTCAACGTGCTCGACTTTTGTTCCCTTCTGGCAGCCCCTTGATTCAACCTGGCACCCAAGTGTTGCATATAGCATGTACTGGAAGTTGGACTCACCTTTTGTCTTGACGTCTAAGCGCTCTTCCTGTGCACATGTTTTCGTGAATAGCGGAGTTGGCCCAACACGGTCAAACCACAAGACCACCCCTTCCCTCATTCATCGAAAACATGTGTTCGGTTATTGACCTTTGCCCATAAAGGCACCCATTTCAATATAGTTATACAGCGTAATGTACACCGGCATGCACTGACAGACACTCAGGGGCCTCCAGCCAGCGCCAAAACTTTCGCAGCAGCCTGCTCTGCAACAGACATGATTTGCCCATGAGGATTGCCTGTAGGCAGACCAGGAATGATCGATGCGTCCACGACGAACTAGACGAAACAGACGGGCGACGGGTTAACCAATGGAGCCGAATAAGCCTGAGTGGCGCTGAGAGAGAGAAGACGTACCAAATTGTTTGTCCCAAACACCTTGGTGTTCGCGTCAACGACGGCTACGGAGGCGTTTGCGCCCATCATACAGGATCCGACCCAGTGATTGGAATTCATGGTGGCCTATGTGAAGGTGCCGTGAGGACGCCACATCGCCGATCCGGAGTGATTTCATATACTTACAAGAGGGTAGGCATTCACTGTGAAAGTCGTGATCAGCTTAGCCGTGTCGAAGGGTAAGCGAGAAGGAAGCGTACCGTATGCGTCGATAGTGGTCGTGTTATCAGGTGTGATCATCACCATGCCTGGAACTGAGCGAGGACGATCAGTGAGAGATGTTACGGGTGCAACCCCTGGCCCTCACCTGTATTAATGTTGGAAACGATGTCTTTCAACCCCTGGACCAGAACGGCCTTGTCCACTGGATCTTGGAACCAAGGGTCGACGAGAGGGGTTCCGCGCAGCGCGGCGTCAACACCAATACGACCGCGTGAGGTAACTCCCCATGATCTTTAAGGGTTTGTCAGGCCAAGTGTACAGATGATCCGTGGAATTCCCCTACAGGTAGGCGGTGATGGTGAAGATGTTGCTGAAAGGACGATCAATGCGTGCCTAACGGGATGGGCGAACGATCACACCTTGCATTGTATGGGTAGCTGGTGTTCACGGAAGCTGCACCAGGACGTACTGTACCTTGCAACTGAAAGCCATCAAGAGAGTTAATGCAAACGAAGATCATTTCCGGCCAAATTCGACATACCCATCGTTGTTTTCCGTCCGATCCATTGTAGGACCTCCAGAAATTCAATCTGATTCCAAAACTGTGAGATAAAACGAAGATGTGACGAAAGCATCAACGTACTTTGGTGAGGCACCCGCGAAGACTCCGGATTGGCTCTTCAAGTATTGGGCAGCATCAGCAGGGCGAGGGTTAGACCAAACGTTGGCCCAGTTGTCGTATGCATCGATCGAGGGATGAGTGAACACCAGCTGCAATACGATATCCATCAGTATTTCAGTCTCGAAACAAACACGAGCACACGTACGTTAATGGATGGGTTGTCGGAAACATTATACCCAACCGGAAGATTGATATACTGACTTGCAGGTGGAAGGTTTGCAGCAGTCGTTGGATTGCTCGCAATAAGTGAAATCATGTCTGCCGGTCCAATTCCACTTTGGAAGAGAAGACGAGCTGAACCGTACGACCCAGCTGACAAGATGACACGACCCTTTGGTGTTAGTGGGATGACCCCATTAGGACCAAGCGCGGTGTTGTTGGTCTGAACTCCGGTTATCTGAGAGCCATTACGGATGACATTAGAGACTAAAGTGTAGTCTGCGTATGCAAAGTTGCTTCGCGGCAGGGCTGTTTGCAGGTACGTCGCCACTGGACCTCCGCGCTTGCCATTAATGAACTATCCGTGATCAATCAAGACATCAGTTCAAGAACACACGGTCATGATGCAACGTACATCGAAAGCACTATTCCCATAGGCGTGATCCTTGGAGTTGACGTCGCTGTTGATTGTGACGTTTCGATACCCCTGTCCATTCAGAAGTTGTGCAACAACGGCTGCACTTTGCTCCAAGTAGCGCAAGCCATCAGTTGAAGGGTGGTCCGTGCTGGGAAGACGAGCAGCCATGGCACTGGTGTAGGGTTGGTGGTTAACCCAGCTTGAGGGCCATCCATTACTCGTGGAGAAGTCCCAGTCTGTGGGCAGCCAGTATAGGCTGAGCAGCAGATCAGTTAGGTCAATTTTCGACTAGACATTTGGACAGCCCACGTACGCTCCGTTGATAGAAGTACCACCCCCAAGTAAGCATCCAGCGAATACCGTAATGTCTAGAGGTATTATGCTTGTCAGTGCCACGACAGCAAACATGATCTGAATGTCACACCTTTGCACCAGTACCAAGGGTTGGAATCGCTGAACATAGACTCAAACAAACCGGGAATATCAAACTTGGTCAACTGCATCCAATTGCGTTCGTGAAAACGACCCCAACATCCGACGAGATAACAACATACCGAAGTCCCGTTGGCCCATGGAGCGACATAAGTACCACCTGTCTGACCAGTACTAGGTCCTCCGCGTTCGAGTAAGAGAACCTTCTTCCCAGCTTGAGAGAGTCGGTCACCCATGATGATACCACCTGGACCTGCGCCAACGATAATGTAGTCGTAAGGTGTGGCCTGCTCACAAACCGCATCCGTTATCACCACTACTTAGAAAAGGAATTGGTACTGACGGTTACAGTCGGCGTCGGCGTAGCAGAGGTGGTAGAGGTGGGTGTTGCCGTCGATGTAGTGGTGGTGCCTGACGAGCCGCTGAGGTAGGCCTGGTAGTTGGAACTATGCGCTGCACCGACATTCTCTCCCCAAAAGCCAACTGGAAACCTGGTAAGTCCTAATCACCTGAAAGATGACAACAGGCTTACAGTCGTCGTGTTGCGCAAAACCACTTTGGGGGTCAGTTGGTGTATAGACCGAATGGTTGGACCAGGCCCAAGCCATGGCACCACCACCACCAAGATTGATGCTACCCCCGCTCCATGCTGTAGTTCATAATCAATCAAACCCTCCCAGGTTAATCAAGGTAGGAACACGAACTAGTGCAGTTTTGGCAGCGATAAACCCACTTCCAGTAGGTAGAGTTGATGTAGGATGACGGCAGTGTGGTGATCGTTGGACCAGCGTAAGCTCTGGGGCACCATTATTTGCATCTGTGATTGAGGATGCAAAATGAGAACCTACGTTGGCAGCACATAACCACTGTAGAAAATATGGTCAGTTCGAGAGCACGGAGAACTAAGCCGCCTTACGTGGTGTAACGGGACGAGTAAACGAAAGTGTTGTTATTTGGCCAAACTACCAGAAGGAGGTCTCCAGACATCGCACCGCCAAGGGCGACTCCAACCCATTGGGTCCCTATGGGTGCGACAATTTCTCCAATGAACTCCGTAGAATTTGCACCTGTAGTGACAAGAGGGGGGAAGACGAAACCATATGTAACATTGTGGACAGGATCAGTGTAGCCCTGAAAAACAAAACCGTTCTCTGGGTCAGTATAAGAAGACGAACTCTGGGCAACCACTGAAAGAAGTATGTTAGCGCCAGCGCAACGGTATTGAAGCAACCACCCACCGGCGGCTGCCAATCCTAACACGCCAAGGAGCACTCTGGAGAGTAACATGTTAGCGTCTAACACATGATGGCAGAAGCGGTCTCCGTATTTAAATGGTTGGTCCTTGTAGAGCGAGGTATGAGCGAAGAACTTCCTTGAAGTCGCTCTGCCCCCGCAACCTGTCATCAGCCGTGACAACTTAGGTTCACGAGGGCTGCAGGCCGGGGAAATAATACCAAACGTTGACCATAAGTCCAGGGGCGGAAACAAATCGGAAAGTATTGTTCGTGATCCTTGCAGCCAAAGGACCAAGAAGTTGGCTCTGTAAAAAGACAACATTCGATCAATCAACAACCGTGCCTGTACTTCGAGGAGAGACCGGTCGGGGGTTGTTGTGCGGGAGGCTGTATACGACATGCGCGAACCGATGATATACCGACCTATATCCTGTCGGATAGGTTGTATCAGTGAATAAAGAGACCTATGGAGAGCCAGTTACATAGTCCCGTCTTGGCATCAGCTGTCGACACTTGGGACTTCCAGTATCGTCCACTTCCCCGGAAAAATACGCCATCCACGGGTTTGAGTGTGACACGCCAAGAGGTTCTTCGACGCAAGCGCTGGTAAACCCACAATATTGCTCAATGCCTCAAGCGCACAAGTACAAAGTCTTCCCCGGAGTTGAACTAACAGCAGCGGGAATCGCATGTTACAGTGGAACGATGCATCAATGCGGGTATAATTCTTCTCTACAACAGATACATTTATACAACAGCACTACAAAGTGATCAAAAACGGATAAATCTGAAGAACATCGAATAGCAGCGTACACAGTGAAGGCGAGGGATTGGTTGCAGATACTAAGGGTTGGGTTCAACACACCGGGACTGGTGACTATTTGAAAAAGAACCAGAGAAGGTTAATCCTCGCAGCAAAGACCATAGACCATAGGTGGCCAATCGAGGGCCCAATCCCAGGCACTCAAGGAAAGATTTCGGAGCCGCACGATGGTGGCACACCTGAATAAAATAAAATCGATTACTTGAACAATCGATGCGCTGGTCGTCGCTGTGAGTTCTTGGTTGACTGTGGACCAAGGTGGTTGAGATTCAAACTGTGTCTGCCGAGCCTGCGAACTTGTTGGCACGTTGTTGTGCTCGTTTGCGCGGCCCAACCAAGTTCACTGCCGCTCAGCCACCTTGTGTCCTTTTCGTCCATTTGGTTTCTTTCTGCGTTGGTTGTTGGCGTACGACGAAGCAACAAGTCAGTAGCAAGCTCGAGTTGTTTACGCATCGGTTCTGCCTCTGTCTGAGCGTAGGTTGGTCGTTCTAAACCAAGTTCAGCCAAGTTCAAACTTGGTGTACTTTATCGAACCTCCCACCAACCTATCACAGAACGCGTCCTTCTTTTTCACTCTCTTCTCCAGCTATTCTGCCCCGATTCATTTCGATCCCGGTTGTTCAATACATCTCGATACCCAGTTTCAAAAAAAGTCTACGCAATTCCAGCTTCTTCCAAATCTTCACCCAGATTCTCGTCCAACTCGGTCTCAACTCGGTCCTATAATGTCCGCTCCGACAACGTCTTCCTCATCCTCCTCGATAGTCGGCCCAAGTGGCCCAAATCCACACCCCAAGCTGGAAAACAACGAGGAGAAGAACAGTGTGGTAATCAAAGTCGGAATGGTCGGGGATTCGCAGATTGGCAAGACGAGTCTCATGGTCAAGTATGTAGAGGGTAGCTTCGATGAAGATTATATCCAGACGCTGGGTGCGTGTTCACGTTCATCTCAACCAGTTCTCGCACTCAGTCAACCCAACTACCCAGGCGTTAACTTTATGGAGAAAACAATAACCGTGCGACGAACGACCATCACTTTCTCCATCTGGGATCTTGGAGGGCAACGCGAATTCGTAAACATGCTTCCCCTCGTTTGCAATGACGCCGTTGCTATACTCTTCATGTTCGACCTCTCAAGAAAGTCAACACTGAATTCGGTGAAAGAATGGTATCGACAAGCAAGAGGGTTTAACAAGGTGAGCTATCTCTTTATTGACTGTCTTTCGTCGCGTCGCGTCGTGCATGATCGCGATGTGACGCGTAGCCACAGCTGACGGCTCCCGTTGGTGCTTTTCATGTATCTCATTCTGGTCTCGTGCGCGTCAAACTCATCGATTGTCCAATAGACTGCAATTCCTTTTTTGATTGGCACGAAATTTGACACGTTTGCAACCTTCCCGCGAGACGAACAGGAGGAGATTACCAAACAGGTGTGGCATACCCGTTGATTCACTTGATATCGCTCACCGAGTCTGCAGGCGAAACGTTTTGCGCGAGCAATGCACGCCTCGCTCATCTTCTGCTCAACATCCGCATCGATCAATGTCCAAAAGATCTTCAAGATAGTGCTTGCAAAGGCATTCGATTTGAAATGCGTGATTCCAGAGATTGAAGGCGTTGGAGAACCAATACTTATTTATGTGGACGTGTAACATTGTGGATAGAATGTTCCTCTAGCCAAACGGAGGACGGTAGTGTGCTGCAGGAATGGTTGGTTGTGATATTTGTCAAGGTGATGTTGTATCAAATTGGATGATAATAATTGACTGAACATATTGCTGCAACTGCCGGGTATAGGTTCGTCGCCTTCCGGATTCTCTGGCATCTCGTGATACCAAGATTCCCCACGTCCTGCTGCTACACCCCACTCTCGCTCGTATCGTATCTTCTCGACCAAGGACTTTTAGCTTCTTGATCAGGACGTTTAGATCAGGGGTCTCCTCGTCCAGGGTCGCTACACTCTCTTATTCACTACCTTGTTTCTATCTATCTTAACACATTAGTTTGCAGTACCCGCATTGCTTCAATCAGCTATGTTTTCTCGCCTTTTTCCCATCACACCGGATCCTCGTCACGCGCTCTTGTTTTTTGACTTCTGCATCGCCGTCCTTGCAAACTTGTCGTTTCACACCCCAATTTCAGCTCTACCACAACCAATCCAACACATTCCGAAAATTTCGAACTCCCCCCTCCACACTCATTTGAAACCCTTTTCTTGGTGGGGACGTCGTGTACTATTTCTATGCTCGATACATTCCCAACCATGTCTTAATGCTTTCGTATGGTAATCCTGTTATTTAAATCGTCTCTAGAGTCTAGAGGGGGCATCAAGGGAGCATCAAGATACCACCACAACGATGCCATGAGCTTCGGAAGTAAGTTGTCCTCGGAGTCTCATTCCGGAAGCGGATAGGCCCCATCGTGTTTCAGTAAGTCTATTGTCTTCCACGACAGCACATGTACTGACAACCGAATTGTTCTAGGGCCAATCTCCGAGGGGATCGAGTCCGACTCACCTCGTGTAGCTTCCTGTCACGTCGTATGTTGAGCTGCCGCCGATAACGATAACTTCTTCCAGTTCCGTCGTGAACTTCGGGCGAAGATCATCACTCTGGACAACGTTCCTCTTTGTTTGAAACTGACCCGTGTTGCACCATTCCAAGAAGCACGCCGTACTGAAAAGCCAGGCACAGTGCATAGGATGCATTGATGCCAGTGGTTTCTGCCAATACCTCCCGTATAAAAGGGGACGGCCTTGTGCTCCCCATCTCCCTATCAGCGATGTGGAGCATACTTTCGTTTAGGTCTTCCGAGCTTCTGACGTTTCTGTCTATCTTGGGCTCGTGTTATGCTGCCTCCCCGTTCACAATTGCAGGCGATCTATCCAGTCATACACGACCTCGGGATTCCGAACGATACGTCCAACTCGCATACTTTACCAACTGGTGGGCCCTCCCTTTTACTAATCTTTCGACCCACTCATTCAACATCCCTCTCAATTTACTAGGGGCATCTACAATGCTAACTTTCGTGCGTGTTAGGTTTTCGTTGCGCAGGAGACGCAGGATTGATCCAACCCAGAGCCAACGGACATTGATCCAAGCCAACTGACGCACATCTTGTATGCATTCGCGGATGTGTCGAACAATACCGGCAAGGTTTTCCTCACTGATGCGTACGCCGATGAACAGGTGTGTACCGAAATCTCTCGTGCAGTAAATGCCGTTCTCAGCTGACCATCGATTGAAGAAACATTTCCCTGGTGATTCGTGGAATGAGCCGGGAAACAATCTTTACGGATGCTTGAAACAGGTAGCGGTAGTGACTCTCCAAGTGTATGCATCCCGGCTGATTCCTCGCTTGCTCAGCTCTACTTGTTGAAACTATCTCATAGGTAATCAGGGTGCTCAATCTTCCGCACCTCCCGATACTGATGCAAGCTCGAAAAGACATTTGAAGGTCCTCTTGTCCGTGGGCGGTTGGACTTTTTCACAGGAGGGCCACTTTTCGTTCCTCAGCGATCCAGCCCTAAGTGCAAACTTCGTCGACAGTGCTGTCACGCTTGTGAAGGACTATGGATTCGACGGAATGTAAGCTTCATTCTGCGAAACCTTTGTCGCTGCTTCATATCATCTTTGACAGGGACATTGACTTTGAGTACCCGTCGGACTCGGGGGAGGGACAAGCACTTGCGGATCTCTTGAGCTCTTTACGGAGTGCTTTTGATGATCTTGCGGTTTCGAATGGTGATGCCGTACCTTATGAGCTGACGGTGAGCGGCTCACTTTCCGCGTGTGAGTTACTTTCTGGACAGGGTTTCACTCGTAGGTCGCAGTCTCGGCGGTATCAGAATATTATGCCTACTATCCGATGAAACAGATGGATCAAGCGATCAACTATTGGAACTTGATGGTAGGCTCGATTCCATCTCTCGTGCTCATCAAGCCTGAGCTAACTTGCGCGCAGGCGTACGACTATGCTGGACCTTGGCTGACAATCGTAGCACCCTTCATTCTACGTCTCCATTCTTTCGCTTACTACTCTGATCTCAGGCAGATAACCAAGCCAACTTGTATAGCAGTTCGAAGACAGGTCTCAGCACAGACGCTGCAGTGAAACATTTCCTCTCGAGTGGTGCAACTCCAAGGAAATTTGTCGTAGGTAATACCTTTCTCCGCCTGCGGAAAACGAACCGAGATATAAACGAAAACACAAGGTATACCCCTCTACGGACGTGCGTTTGAAAATACCAGCGGCATAGGACAGCCATACAACGGGGTGAGCTACTTGACCTCATTACTTCATCCCCGTCCACTGACATACATCGTAGATTGGACCGGGGACATTGGAAGCTGGCATCTACTCGTACAAAAACTTGCCTCTGGCAGGCGCAGAGGTCATTGAAAACTTGACAGACGTGGCCAGCTACTCGTACGATCCTGTCAAAAAAGAGCTCGTTTCTTATGATACTCCGGATATTGTGAGAATCAAAGCCGAGTATGTCATCTCTCATTCGTTGGCGGGGTGTATGTTCTGGGAGGTGAGTTTCAAGTATGATACTTCTCTCGGTATTAAACGGGGATATTGTTTGTGTAGCTGTCAACCGATAAGTCGGGCTCAGAATCGCTCGTTTGGAATACAGCGAATACATTCAGTGACCTAGATCAAACAGCAGTGAGTTTGTCCCTCTGACCTTCCAAACTTCCAACTGACGAACGAATGTCCCTCGCAGAACCACATCCAGTACGTCCACACTCCCCACCGAGATCGAGACGGATAGATGATATGTGAATGGCGTCTAGCTATCCCCACAGCAAATGGGATAATATCCGAAAGAACATGGGTGATGCCACGGCATCAACAATCATACCCAGTCCGGCTAGTACACCGCCTTCGCCGACGACAACGCCAGGCTCTAGCGACTGCACGGGAATATCCCCATGGAACACTTCGGTATGTTCAAATGCCCCTTTCTCGATGTAACCGCTCTCATATCCCCCAGGCCATCTACACAAAAGGTCAAACGGTGACGTACGGTAAGTCCCACCGATGAGCATGATGGCGTCTGCTCGTGATCGGCCACTCACCCATGATTTACCCTCTCTCAGACGGGAGCGCCTGGATGGCAAAATGGTGGACGGAGAATGACGAGCCTGGGTGTTCAGGTATGTGTTGACAGTTCCAGACTCGACGGATGGATGCTGACACTGCGAACTTCCTGCGCGCAGATGTTTGGACGGACGAAGGAGAGTGCAACTGACAGTTGTTCAGTTTTCGTGCACGATCGGCTCAAGGGGATGTCGGGGATTGCAATACCACTGAGTCTTGCACTCGGACACGAGGAGGGTGTATATTTTCATTTGGGTTTCGAGTGACAAGTACGCAATGCGTGTTGTAGAATAGCTCGGCATATCGGCTCGTTATTTGTATAGAGTTTCACTTCAGAGTTGATTTAATTTCTCGTCATGACCTTGGAGTTACGAATGAAGGTCCTGATTGTCCAGTAAACTAGTACCCTAGCATATGCAAGTAAAAAATCTACGCTATAGAGTAACAACCGAGGATCGAACAAGCCCGGCCAAGTGAAAGTGTACAAACACAACACGATCGAGTTCCTATCACAGAGAGCAACAACGTACTAGCGTCGAAATCGATGGCTAGGGAAAACGACATATTGAAAAAACGAAAACGAAGATTCGAATGGGATCAGATGCTCCGTCCGCAAGAACATGAGTAGCAGAGAATGAGGAGAAAGGAAGAGAGATGGACGATGAGGATGCGTGAATTCCCAGACATTGTTTGGATCATCCCATGTTGCTCTAGTTGACACTTTCGCTAAGGTGCTCGTTGGCAGGGTTGTAAGTGAATCCTCGGAATTGATCTTGAACGGTTTCGGAGAGGTGGGAATCTTCAACGACGGAGTCTTGGGCTTCCTCATTCGTGAAATCAGGGTCAAAATTGGCAACATCGAGTACCGATTCCTATGATGACGGAGTGAGTGGAGAGAATAGAGATACTGAGCGAGGTTGACTGCTTACCACGCTAGGCTTGAATGGAGGCTGTATCTTCTTGTGCATTAGCCTATGCATTGGATGAGTATCACTGCGGCTCGAGGATAATGCACCAAGACTTACTGATTCCAGGCAATGTACTTAGAGAAGAATGGATGTCTCTTAATCTCCTCTCCCCCGGCTGCACCTAGCCGTCGCACTGGGTCACGTTGAAGGAGCCCGGTCATGACACTCCTTGCCTCCACAGATATGTCAGATGGGAACACAAGAGGGTCCATGAGAATTCGTTGGTACATCGTGTTTACGTTTTCGTCGTAGAAAGGTGGAAGACCGGTCTAACAGACTGTCT
>JBBPJZ010000918.1:0-11843 GCA_038089015.1 Chalciporus aff. trinitensis
CCTCGGTACCCATCTCGCTGACCTGGTTGTGGAATTCTTCTTCAGCGAGCTTGCTGGAGAGTTTTTCCTCCTTCAGATCTTGCTCGAGTTCACGGACTTTGCGGTCGAGCGTCGTCCGTTCCTCTTCGAGTGTTTGAATATGCGAAGTTGCTTCGTCATCGGCGAGTTTGCCGGCAGCCTTCTCTTCCTCCAGGTCTAGCTCCAGGCCACGGAGCTTGCGGTCGAGCGTCACATTTTCTTCCTCGAGCTCCCGGATTTGAGCAGTAGCCACCTGCAAGTCGCCGCTAAGCGAACTGATCTTCGAGTTGGCGTCCTTCAATGCACCACCAAGCTCCTTCCCACTCTCCAAGGCATTGTCCGCTTTGGCAGCACGTTCCAGCGCCAAGTCACGTTCCATCTCCAGGTGGTCTCGCATCTTCTCGGCTTCGCGTTTGATCTTGTTAACGTCCTCGAGAGCCTCGGCATGCTTCGACTCCGCTTCTTCAACCCTATTCTCCAGCTCGCTGATGATCTCCCCGACCCCTTGCTCAACTTCATCCATCCGCGCCTTCCACCGGTCCTTATCCCTCGCCCTCTCACCACGCTCGTTCTCAAGGTCCTGCTCCGCCTCCCCTCTCTCTTCCATAGCCCGCTCAAGATCCCCCGTCATCTTCTGAACTAGCGCTTCCATCTCAGCCTTCTCCTCCGCCCATCCCTCCGCCCCAGCTTCCTCCTCCACATCTCCCAACGCACTCGCCACGCTCATCCTTCTCCCACTTCCCGTACTCTCCATACTCAACCTCGGCCCCTGCTTCACCTCCTCGTATTTCTGCAACCTCGCCACGAGCGTGACATTCTCTTCTTGCAATCGCCGATTGAGTCCGTGCAAGTACGAGTTGAGTTTCTGAGCATCGAACCGACCCATTTTTCCACGTTCGCCGAGACCGAGCGCGGGATCGTAAGACGTGTTGGCACGGACGTGCGTGACGAGATCCTGTGAGGAGGTAGTGGAGATGACAGACCCACGTTCGCTCGCGGAATCGTTCGGGTTTTCCTCGTCTCCGACTTCTGAGACTTCAGGCAGATACGTCTGGGCGAGTGGATGTGACATACGGCCTCGCCTTGGCGGACGGGGTGTTATTCCGGCAAAGGCTTTCTGGATAGAAACGCCTGGCGTAGCTTGTACGTCAGCTGTGGATGCGTCGTCGTTGTTGATAGGAAGAGCGCTGAGACGACGATGAGGATGTGGTGTGGGGATTTTCATCCGGGGACGAGCTGTAGAGTTGATGACAGAAAGAAGGAACGATCGTCGACGTGTGTGTGGTGTCACCGGTTCAGAATCGGGCTCGTCCTCATCTTGGGTGTAAAGCTCTTCCGGGGGTGGAGGGAGATTGAACCGAGCGCGTCGTAGCGTCGCTGCGGGTGTGGGCGTCGCTTCTGAGGGTGCGGGGGTGGAAAATGCACTAGGGAGCGCGACTGGGGACCTAGCGGGTTGGATTGTACGGTTCATAGGGTAACTTGGATCTGAGGATGCGGAAGAGAATGTTGGTTCTCTGTCTGAAGGGGGGTTATCATCAGCATCAGAGGCCCTCTCTGGTTCGCTCTCTAGCTGGTATTCTTGAGACCTGTCCTGGTCTTCGTCACTAGTACGTGAACGTGAACGTGAAAGGGATTCATCAGGTGGTTGGATGACTACACCGGGGAGGGATACAGCGGGAGAGGCGCTTGCCGATCGAGGTAGTGGGATATGAAGTCCCAGAGTAGGAGACTCTGGATCGACAGGAAGTTGCAAAGTGCGATTGCTTCGGGGAGTGGAATTGGGTGGGGAAGATGCCGACGACGAGGATGTGGAGTGAGTAAGAGATGGTGTTCGGGCTCGTGTGCGAGAAAGTGGCCGACGTAATGCAACGTTACGATACTTGTCAATAGGCGAAGGCTAGTGGGGTGTAAGGCATTGTTGATAGATTGAAAGAAAAGAAAGACTCGCCTGAGCCTCAGTGCGTAACGAAACAGAGTAATCATAACCTAGGCCTTTCTTGGGCGTAGGGTCCTGCGGGGGAAGAACCGGCGAGGGAGGAGAACTGGCACGACTGACAGATTCAAGTGCATCTACTAAAGACATGTCCTCTACGTCGTCGGGCTGTTGGGGTGGAAGGTAGTCCTCTGGTACGCTACTGGTGCTTTTCGATAGAGGTCCTTCCTCCGGGTCTGTGTTCGCGTCTGATTCATGAGGCAAGGATGTGATAGCACTGATATCAAAGCTTCTCTGAGCATTTCGACCAAACGACCTTGAAGCTGATGACTTTATGGATGCCGAGCGAGATGCGATGGAGGTGGCAAAGCGAACGGTGCTAGCAGTACTTGATTGGAGACGAACAGTAGCGGATGCGCTGTGAGTCGAGAGGGGTGCTGGTGTCGAGTGGATGGGGAGGGGGTCGTTGTCATCGTCGTCTGTCGTCGTCTGATCGTCCTCGGTGCCGGGTACGATGGAGTGTTCAAACGTTGGTAAAGACGGAAGTGATGAGGGCTCATTCTCGTCCTCAATCCTCCGCCAGATTCGCGATGGTGTTTCGTACAGTGCCATGGTCAACGGCGCACTGAACCTGAGACAAAATTGATAGGCGTACTCAAAGTCAGTCAGTGTCAAGCTCGTCTAGCTGGAACGAGCTGGGGGGACATGATCACGCGTTTGTTGTATTTCATCACGTGACCGTGTCAGCGCGACAAAATCTTGCAGAACTTATGAAGAGAAAGACAGCTCCGAGTACTAGCCAAAAGGGACGTGCTCTAGGGACCAAAGTTGCTGCAAACAGGGAAACATGATAATTCTACAAACTAAACACACAACACCGTCCATGACAGCACAACAGCAAGGACACAATAATCACTGAATCAATAAGGTTTAACTTCGAGATGGATCTATGAAGGGGTTTACTATAGAAAACAGATCGACTTTGCTTCGAGTGACACACCTCCGAGATAATCCCGTTGATAGGAACCGAAAGTTCCTTTGCATACTCCTCCATCTTCCTCGGCGCCCTATCACGGCAACTCGGGCAACTCCCAGCCTTCCTCAGCATACCCTCAATCCACTCCGGGTTCAGTAGCGCCTCAGCACAAGGTCGTACCCGAAGGGCATCAATGACGCTGTCTTGATAACTCTTCAAAGACAAGCGTGGCAACCCATTCTTCCTGCAAAACTTGCAGTCGAGTGGAGGTAGCGGGAATAACGACCAAAGCCGCACGAGTTGCGTCATGGCTTGCCCACAACTCGCATGGTACTTGACCAATCGCTGGTAATCCGAACCAGAGATAAAGTCTAGCTCCACGACGTACGCAGGCTCCCACACTGCAAAACGCAGCATGTACCGCGCGGCAATGTTCGTCTCTGCCTCTGCACGGTACCGGCATGCGATGGCGAACACCCGCACGGGCTCTTGTTCGAGGAACTGGGGCGCTGTTATCATCTTGACGATAAACTTCCCGACGTGTTTCATATCGTATTTGTCAGCAGCGTCCAGCACTGACATGACAATGTCTAGATTCTCCAAAACAGGGACATCGGTATCATAGACGGGAGAACAGAAGCTGAGCAGTTTCCGCAGGATCGTGCTCGTTTCCGTAACAGGTATGATTGGTAAACCGTATTTCGTGTGGTCGGCAGCGCAATCAAGCGGCCCGGGCTGAGGCAATGCGAACATATTGGCAAAGAATGAGGAGGCTAATGAGAGTAGCAGCTTGTAAAAGCGAAAGTCGACATTGTCTGAGGATCGCAGGATGATGTCTGCGCTGGGTCGATCGAATGGGGCACTTGCGTCTACCGGTTCCACGCTCGGCGGCTTGGATTCGGGCTCGCTAGCAGCGACGCTGTCTTCCAGAGCATCCGGAACGGATTGAGCAAGGAGAAGAGCTTCGGACATGATGGAAGAAGGAAGGAGGGGGGAATATACCGAATACCTCCTTCCCCACGTGCACAGCTGAACCCAAGAGTGGTAAAGTCTGACATGGTAACCGGTTACGGTGAGATGACTAGACAACCGAAGGGAGCACCATTACTACTCCTTCCTTTTTAGGGGAGACTGGTGACCCGCTGTGACAGGTCTGAGAAGAATAGTTGGTGTCTAAATAAGTACCAACTAAATACTGACTACTAGTTACTAGTACCGACGTGATCATTTCAGCTCGAGCCTTACTTTACTCCTTGCAAGTATCCTCGAACCATTAGTCCTCCCTTGAGAAGCTATTTACGCCATCATATGCCGCTACTAATACTCGTACACAGCGAACGCTACCCAAAGGCTACCGACGGATCACCAAACGCCATTTACAACACTATCCCAAGTGGAACCTGCACCGATTTCCCCGTCAGGGGATCAACGCATGATCGGTAGAAAGTAAGCGCTTACCCCAGCGACCGCCTCGTCTACTGCCTCTGCAAAGCACTTCACAAAATCCGACATGTATGGCTGCGACTTCCGCCTGCAGAACGTGCAGCCCCCCGCTCTCTCCAACGCCTTCTGCACGTTTCTGAACACAGAAGCAGAACACGGTGTCTCTTGTAGTTGCACCAATGTCTCGTCCATATACTCTGCCCACCACTCCCGTGCGTACGTCCCGTGCATCAAAAACCGAACATCCCCTCGCTGCGTGCACATACAACAATTCGTCCACCATTTATAGAAGCCGAAAGTTTGCTTCCGCTGGAGCCAGGTGAGATCGTTTCCCAACTCTTGGACTGCCTGAACACATTTTGACCGGTAGGCCGCAAGTTTTTGAAGATCGCCGTGGTGGACGTATTTCAACGCGAGGGCATTGGTAGGTGGCGCTGGTTGACGAAGCAGACATGCTGCAGCGACTCGAGCTTCTGGTTCGTAACGAAAACGGTAGGCGACGGAGAAAATCTCCAAGGGTTCTTTCTCCAAAATCAAGGGTTGGAGTAACGATCGTCGAACTCTCTGCTCCACCTCTTCCATGCCATATTTTATAGCTGCCTCAAGGACTCCCTCTAGGTCCGCTGCTTTCTCCAGGATTGGATCGTCAACGGTAGCTGGATAGCAAAATCTCAGAAGCATATCCAGCACCAGGCTGCCTTCGGTGACTGGAATGACTTCGAGGTTGTCGAATATTTCCTGGTCCGCAGTATGCTTGTGCGGCCGTGGAAGGTCGAACATGGAGTCAAAGAAGGGGGATGCGAAAGCCAGCAAACAGCGATAGACGCGGAAATACACATGATCGGAAGAACGGAGGATAATGTCTGCTTTGCTGGAGTTGAAGGGAGCTCTGGCGTCTCTTCGCATGACGAGTATGCTTGGGAATGTCGAGTGAAGTCAACCGAAGGAGAGGAATTATCGGGATCATCTGTGGCTTGGAATTTATATTTCTTAACCCTCACTTCCTTGAGAATATTGGATGCAGTCAATACCCTCCGGGAATTAATCGAAATCGTCTAAAGGAAGTGGTAACTGAGAAGACTCTCAGGCTCGACCAAGCGATTGGATAGTTCTATCTCCTCGCAGCTCGAGATGTCACGTTTGAGGAGACTTTAGGGTGCGATTCTGTTCTCATTGCCCTAACAATACCCATCGTTGGGAGCAAAAACTACCAATTTTGCAAAAAGACCTAGCGAGGATCTCCCTCCATTATCCCATTTATCTGATACCGTATACTTCAACTTCGAGCTTCGAGTGTGCCTCTAGGTACACCATGCGAATCAGGGGGATTTTTTCTCTCGCTGATAAGATTGCGGGAGAATTCTCCGAGCTCGAGAAGTCAAAAAGTAAAACACACCCCCAGGAAGTATTCACTCTATCCAACGGGCGCACTCATATCGCTTACAGATCTTGGGAGAGTGAGAACTTTCACATGCCCCGAGCTTATGGATTCCTTCGCTCCGCGAGGCCTCGGACGCACGAGGGCGTTGTCCCATGCTGCATGATAGGATGCCGATTCGTTCGGACGTGTTCTGTGTCCGCATTCGATGATACCCTTCCCATCAAGTGGAGATGTTCCCTCCGTTGACTGAGCAACTTGGCGCTAGCAAAATGATCATTTATCCACGGTGGTACAGCCCATGCAACCCTGCAAACGTGCTGCGCACACACTGATCAATGCACCCGTATCATTGAAACCATGAAGCATAAAGTATACGCATGTTACACCTAGACTATAAATACATCAATAATTCGTGATCGATCGATCAAGTCGTCCCTTGTATACACACTATATCCCCGGAGACAGATAGATATGAGATAAACCCGGAGAGCACGGTTCCTAATTCTCATGGCCCTCAACTACACCTTCATCGTCGTCGTCGTCCTCACTTTCATCCGGCAGGGCTGCTGTCAGCGCTTGAACACCTAAACCAATATCTGGATATCGGTTCAATCTTGGCCTCTTGACGAAGGCCAGGTGTGGGTGAGGCGATCCATCACTTGGACAACGCATGTTTTGCGAAAGACGGGATCTCGGCAGAGCACGTTTTGGTCTATGAGGAACCTCGGGCGGGAGGTCCACAGGGGGGTCTTCCTCTTTTGGAATGTATGTATCCACGCGAAGCCTTGGAATGTAGGTATTATAACTGCTGCGGCGGGGAAGGGTATGCGAGGCAGATGAGTTGGACGAGCTGTCGCTGGAAGAAGGCTGTAAGTCTCGGCTAGGCACTCGGTATACCAATGCTTACATTGTTTCCCAATATTTCCTTTTCAAAGACTCGTACTTCCTCCTTACTTCAGATTCTCCGTCGCGTGCTTGCTCTAGTAGTTCGAGAGCGGTGGACTTTTCTGTTTCGGCTGTCCCGAGCGCGTACTTATAAGTATTGCAACGGTCCCGTAGGCGATCATTTTCTTTGGTCAGGACCTCCAAGTGGGATTTCAAGTTTGCAATCTCCGTCATCATGGAGTTCGTCGAAGGAATGTCCATGTATATCTTACGGACGGGGGGTAAGATGAAGTCGTGATATTTCTGAGGAACGAACGCAAAGTCGGGCGTAGCTAAGGGGGAGGTCACCCAAATTGCGCGAATGACAAGACGAATCAAAAACCTATGTGGAATCGTTTTCGACACGTCGGGCACGTAGATCCGAGAGCGTCTACCCCAGAACTGATATGGTTGCGCAGACATCGTTCGCAATGGACGTGACCTGCAAGAATCATAATGAACGCGAGGTGGCACTCTGGCATGGAGGTTGCCTTACCACATGGGATGGATACAGGGTTCCGCAACGTGTCGAGACATATTCCGCAATCAGCCATCGTGATTTAGAGTGAAGATCTAGAACGAGCTGAAACTTTGATTGGGAATCACAACGTGAGGTGAGGTAGAGAACATCAATTGATGATGGCAGTAATATCTGCGCTCACGTGACCGCGTCTATAGTGCCTAACAAATACAAATATGGACCCGCGCCTGACTGAATGGAGGAAGATTTGCGAACACTTGAGATTGACGGAGACTTGTTTTCAGGCCCACATTAGTACGCGGTAACTACACCCCGTAGTTTGCTCGTAGTCCCCCGCCATCCCAGCTGTTGACCTTTCAGGTCTTAACTTTTGGTCGATAAACTGACCATCACGATCCTTTCAACTCACTAACATTTGATGTCAAGTCCCGCCAACTCACCTTTCACCCCCGCTCGTCCGCTCTCTAGGTCTTCGTCGCGCAATTCCCTGCGCTCTGCGCGCACGTCAAGTCCTTCTTTTCCTTTGAACGATACAGGTAATTCTGCTCAACATCACTCATCGTGAATCCTTGGTCACTCCAAGTCTACCTGGTTCGTTCTCTTATGTGCAGTGGCTGTTCGAAACCAAATGTCGATTTTGAGGCACTCTATTCGACAGCAACAGGCCCAGCTACATAATCTAGAGAATATCATTCTACGCGGACCGCGACCCGTTCCACCAGGCTCCATGGCGTCCTCTAATCATGCTTCCCGCCTTTCGGAGGAAGTGCTGGATATCAGCTCTCCACCCTCCTCTTACAACCCCAATTTCTCCACTCCAAAAATGCAACGCAGATCTAGCTTCGATGTTTTACAAGGTCTCGCTGGTCGCGACTCGAACCTTCCTCTACCTAAACGCGAAAGTGTCACTCCTGTCTTCAAAGCAGATGCCATCCCCGAAGGCGTTCCAATGGACTTCGAAAGGACGACAAGCCCCAAAGACCCTTCCAAGCGAACGTCAAGTCCCACTCGCACCCTCAGTCGTACGTCGTTATCCCCCAAATGCTAAACATCTATCACTAACATACAGTTCAATCAACCTTAAACATGCATTCACCAGGTATACCGGTAGCATCAGTAGGTTAGTCGTTTATCCACCATCTCGTGTTTAAGTCTCTTTTTCAATTAGATTATGGCTCGATGCTTACAGGGAATGCTCGGGCGCTAGCTGACGACGGTATATCCCCGATTGCGAACCGCAACGTTCATACCCCTCCTCCTCCTTCATCGTCAGATCCTAATGCTGCAAATTCGACCAATCCGATCTCTACATCTTCCCTCCCAGCACCCCCATCACCCAGCCGCCGCATCTCTCTCACTCCAGGCGGCACTTCAAAGGTTCTAGCCGACCTTCAAACTGGTGTTATCAATGCAAAGAACGCGCTCGAGAATACTAAATCTCAACTTCGTCTCTCGCAGCGTACTGTTGCACAGTTGACACGTCAGACAGAAGACTTGAAGGAATCCCGAGAGCGACTGCGACTGGAGAATGAGGGTCTAAATAACGTAGTCGCGCGTAAGGAACGACTGCTACAAGAGGTAACGTAGTTCTTTCTTACGATGGTCTGTACTCATCGTCATCTCAAGGTCCTTGAGAGAGCTCGAAAGGCCGAGGCCGAGGCTGCTACTCTGAAATCGCAACTGAAGACGGAAACCACGACGTCGAAGCGGTCGTTACGTGAAATGGAAGCTGCTCTTGCAGAGTCGACGGCACTATCTCAAAAATCTGAACGAGAGTACATCATGTTGCGAGACAGTCTCAAAAGCATGGCGGAGAGTTGGAAGCACGATACCGAGAAAATCCGAGAAGAGATGCGTAAGCGGGAGGAAAAACTGAAGAAGGAAGCGGAATCTATTGGCAAGAAGTACAAGCAGTTGGGAGAGGAGATGAAAGCAGCTCAGCAGGCGCAGGTTAAGGTAAAGGATCTTCGAGCCGAAGATTCGAAAATTCGCAAAGAGATCGAGGAAGAGTTTCGGGAAGAGATCAAGCAACTCAAAGCCAAAGCCGCAGAACAATCGCTTCGCAGTGACAAGGCAAATGGAACTGCAAAGTAAGTCGAGCATGAACCCGTTCCTTTCCGGCACTGACGGTTATGTGGCCAGGATACTCTCTGCTGAGCTCTCACGGCTACGACGACTTATGCAGCAGGGAGCCCAATCATCACCACCGCCGTCATATACAGCATCCGAAGATCCCAGCTCGGGATCGTAGACCCACTCGGAAGTTGTTTGACTCCGGATCCCTTCCTCTTCCCAATTTCATGTGGACCTGTCAATTCATGTATCCGATACACACACATTTTCCTACACATACCATTCGTTTCCTGTGCTATACCCGGGATATCTGCTCACTATTTAACAACATGCGCCCATCCATATTACTTTTTTCTCTAATAAAATCCAGAGTCATTTGGAATCGCATCGTAAAAATCACCTGCCAGTAACTTCCGAGTGAGGAGTATGGGCTGAAACACCGGCCGTTCCGGGATCAGTCGCTTAGCCGGCGTGGGTTCGCAGCCTCGCACCCATAAATCACCCCGCATGAGCAGATCCTCCCCTTTCTTCCAGTTACCACCTTCATTTCAGCCATGGCTACTATCTCCACCCCAATTACCCAGATGTTTGGGATCAAGCATCCCATTCTCCTCGCTGGTAGGTCATGCGTACGGTGGTTCGCGTTCATGGGCGCTAATGGCCGGATCAATAGGCATGAACGTTGCCGCTGGGCCTGAGCTCGCAGCAGCAGTCACGAATGCTGGTGGATTGGGTGTTATCGGTGGTCATGGGTACACTCCAAAGGTGTTGAGGCAACAAGTATGTGCGGACGCTTTTCTCCATCCGGACCATGCTGACTCGACTATACACGTAGATTCGAGCCATTAAGGAGGATTTGAAGGACCCCAACGCTCCCTTTGGAGTTGACCTCCTCATTCCGCAGGTCGGAGGAAATGCCCGCAAGACGAACGTAAGTCTTTCTCTTCTGGACTCTTCGAAGCATGCCCAAAGATTGTCGCTCACGTGAGCATCGTATATACGTCAGTACGACTACCAAAAGGGTCAGCTTAACGAGCTCCTCGATGTTATTATCGAGGAGAAAGCTGCTCTTTTCGTCTGCGCAGTCGGTGTCCCTCCGGCACACGCAGTTGAAAAACTGCACAAGGCAGGCATTCCAATCATGAACGTGAGCAATTAATGTCAAACGTTTTGATCCGGGGCTCTGGGAAACTCATAGTATGACGTGACGTAGATGGTTGGACACCCCAAACACGTCGCCAAGGCACTCGCTGCAGGTGTAGACCTCATTTGCGCCCAAGCCGGCGAAGGTGGTGGACACACTGGAGACACGCCCGCTACTATCCTTATCCCTGCCTGCGTTGATGCAGTCAAGGGTCACAAGTCACCTCTGACCGGAAAGCCTGTTTATGTGATTGGCGCTGGTGCAGTGTATGATGGCCGGAGTCTTGCTGCCAATTTGGCCTGGGGTGCACAGGCTGTGTGGGTGGGAACTCGTTTCGTCGCCTCTAAGGAGGCAGGTGCCCCAAAAGCGCACAAGGAGGCTCTGTTGAGCGCTAGTTATGAAGATGCCGTGACGACTTTGATCTACACTGGTCGTCCTCTGCGAGTACGCAGAACTCCCTACGTGGATGACTGGTACGTTCGTGTCTTACTCCGACGTGCGATTAACTAACATTCGTATACAGGAACAACAACCGTCAGGCGGAGATCAAGGAGTTGACATCGAAGGGAATCATACCCGTCAACCACGATCTTGAACAGCACCCTGAGAAGTCAATGGAGGCTCGGGCATGGCTTATTGGACGTGTAGCTGCACTTATCAACGACACCCCTCCAGCCCAGCAAATCGTGGATGATATGGTTTCGGACGCCATTAAGATTATGCAGCAGAATGCGTCGCTTGTTACGATTAAGCCGAGGTTATAGGTAATTGAACACACATATGGATATTATTTGTTGTACTTCACGTCTATTGGTAGCAGGTGTGCCTCCTATATAACGTGCATTTGGCATCATAAGACTTGCGTTTGATTCCTGTCGAAATTTCAGCGCAAGTGGATTTGTGTCCGCGGTGTTCGAGGCTGGTCACGTGAAGCGCGACTTGATGAATTATTAAATTTACACGCGCCGACGACGCGACTCACGGGCGTCTGTCACTGTCAAGATATCGACTTGGAGGTCGTCTGGTCACCCAGAACTTTACCTTTCAGAACAACCTCATATCAATGGACCTTCCAACTCTCGAGGAACTTAAAGTTGTTGCTGTCGACATTGTCACATGCGCACGAGACAATGATCAACTCCAGTGAGTGTCACCATTAAGTCCGAAATCAGACCCAGGAGTTCACATACACGGCACCCGTCTAATCAGTAAGCTCTCTAAGAGCATTGTTCGACAACAACTGGAGAAACACTTCTCTCTCGACGAAGATGCGTTGGACAGCAAGGAATACAAGGCAGTCATCAAGGATGCCGTCTTGAGTACGCTGGTGCGTCATTATTTGAATGTTCATTGTGCAATTGGTTAGCTTAACATGGTTTACGTTACTCTGTAGGAAGCTTCAGAGCAGAGTCATGCCGAGGTCAAGCCCAAGACCTCCAAGAAGGACAAGACGACGCGTAAAGAGAAAGA
>JBBPJZ010000919.1:0-11840 GCA_038089015.1 Chalciporus aff. trinitensis
AGGGTAAATCGACAAGAGGTAGGCCATCAAACCGGCAACGTGGGGAGACGCCATGGAGGTACCGGACAAGGTAGCGATAGCAGTGCGGCTGCCGGTGTAGGTAGAAAGAATGTTGAGACCAGGAGCAAAGACATCGACGCAAGTGCCCCAGTTGGAGAAGTAGGCACGTTCGTCACCCAGAGTGGAGGCAGCAACAGTGATGGCGTTCTCGGCTGCTGCTGGGGAGTAGTCGCAAGCATCCTTGTTGTCGTTTCCTGTACTTCATAAGACAAACCGATGGGAAGAGATCAGGGATTGACATACCAGCTGCAACAGCAAAGTGGAGACCGGACTTGACAGCGAGGTTGACCATTCTGTCCAATGAGGGGGACTTGCCACCTCCCAAACTCATGTTGGCGACGGAACCCTTGTGGGCGGTCTTGCCAGTGGCAGCGACTTCAGCACGAGCAGCAGCGGCCTTAGCTTGAGCCTGTTCCGAGGCCCATGCAACACCGGCAACGACGTCGGACATTGAACCACTTCCATTAGATCCGAGGACCTTGACTGCGATGAGGTTGGCCTTCTTGGCGACACCGTATTTCTTGGAGCCAATGGTACCAGCACAGTGCGAACCGTGACCGTTACCATCCTCATCCTCGTCGTTGGCGGGAACCGTCTTTCCCCAGGCTGCACGACCCTCGAATTCCACGTGGTGGACGTTGATACCGGTATCGATGATGTAGACGTCGACACCCTCACCACCTTGAGGCTCATACACATAACTGGCAAAGGTGCCAAAGGTAAGCCTCTTCCTGTGGCTAATACGAGCGAGACCCTGTGATCATAGCACATCAGTCGCCTGTGACTAAAGGTGGGCATGGCAACATACCCAAGGAGCACTCTTCTGAGTGTCTACGTGCTTCCCAACCTCCATTGTGCGGACAACTTGATCCCGCTCAACAAAGTCGACCTCGGGCATCCTCCGTATTTGCTCCACAACACCCTCGGTGAATTCTCCGGCATACCCCTTGATGTGTGAGTCATAGACATGACGGATACCGGAAGCCTCGCTGTCACCAAGGAAAGAGTCGGACTCGTGTACAGCTTGCAAGAAGTTGAGGTGGTTCTGCATCAGTGAAGATGGAACGTCATCTTTCAACACGACAATGTATGAGTTGTTGAGGGTGCCGTGGGCGTGCTCAGTGTGCACGAGAGGCGCGACTGCGAGGTAAGGACGACGCTGTGTGTTGTAAGGAGAGGTGGAGAGGGGAGAGGCCAACGCCGACGACGCGAGCGACGCCGCCACGAGAGCAAGAGTTGTGAAGTGAGACATGGCGGGCGGATAGGAAAGAGCTGCTGACGAGAGACTGTGCTACTTTAAGTACTTCGAACCTTGCCCCGGTTGGATTGGCTTTATTTGGTTGCGGTGGCGGGCGAGTCCTTCCAGAATGATGTCCATTTTAGGAAATATGTCCCGGACCACCTCCGTTATCTCCAGCACACGACATGAGCCCAACTCGACAAAAAAGAGATGCGCAGAGGGTATCGCTGGTGGTTTTCACGTCCAGTGATCCTCCTATGAATTTGACAACCAGAGAAGATTATCTTGCACTCACAGCCAGCTTCTTATCGACAGTCACACGAGCATTACAGCATTCATCGCCTGCCGCTAATGTGATGAAGTCGAGACCATGGCACCATATCCGATACAGCAAACATGCTACTTAACAAGCTTGTATTACCAGTACACTTCCTCTTCTCAAGATTAAGTGTGCTGCTCCGGGGGTCACCTCGTGTGCGCAGCTGATGCGGCCGAATTGTCTCCGTCAGGTTTCAACCCCAAATTTCAAACTACATACCCCAAGTTTTCCCACTTGCTCCGGATCCCTCGATGCGGGACCGCACCAGTACCGTGACTGACGTGACGTGTCGTTTCCCCTTCACAGGCATTCGACATCAGGATCCCGAGGGTGCTCTCCACCATGAACGTCATTCACAGCAATCTATGTGAAATACCGTGACATCGCCGTTAATGTCCACGGTTGAGCTTGGTTGTTCCAGCCGGTGGGGATAGTGTGGGACGACGTGGCCACCCAGTCGTTATCATGCCCTACGAAAATTCGAAATTCCTCCACTCTGGACGAGTCCAAGACAAGTCGTAACTTGACCGATACCACAAATTAATATTGATACGTGGCACATTGCAGACCTGGCTAGAGGCTCGGACTTGACGGCCCGGTCGTTGAACTGCGTGCCGAGACGGCGACTCACGTGACCGCTTTAATTGACGCAATTGGCAATAACTTTGACTCGGATTGAACGCGGACGGGCCTTCGAGTTTAGCTCGCCTTTGCATCCAAGGCTGGTGGAGTTCCAGCATCACATTGGGAACGACGACTCTCTCCGGTATCGTACCAACGATGAGCAGCAGTCTACATCCCAATGACACTCCTTTCAACACAATATCAACTGCTACCTCTATTTCGTCGCTGCGCGGAATGATGCGGGCGCAAGAGAGAGCACCTCTTCTCAACCAAAACCAGGATGACGTCGAAGCTGGGCCTGCCCAGTACGGCGCAAGCACGCCTGGTGATACCGCGTCTACTGTAGGTGAGCATCTTCCTTTTGTGCGTATGATAGTTTCACTAAATGAAACTATGTCTTCAGCACTGGAGCCGAGTAAACGAAAAAGAATCCGCGACACCAAGTTCGGCAGGAGAGTACGATATTATGTACCCTCCACTGCTTGGATACCTGACTATTCGCTCTCGCTGTGAGTCTTTACCACCACTCCTTCTCCCTGTTTCTGACACAACGCCCAGTCTTGGTGGCGATGTGCTCGCGGGCGTATCACTCGCTGCTATGATCATACCACAGTCAGTCAGTTACGGTACTTCGCTTGCCAAGATCGGTCCCACTGCAGGTCTGGTAAGTTGCGGAGTTTATTCCAGTCCGATAACCAGGCTCATGTCATTCTTACTCGTCAGTTTGCGGCTTCCATACCTCCTGTAGTCTACAGTTTACTTGGAACCTCGAGGCAACTCAACGTCGCCGCAGAAGCTGCGTTGTCGCTGCTTGTCGGTCAATCAATTACCGAGTATCGCCATGCAGACCCCAATTCTTCTCCTGATAAGATAGGAATTGCGGTGGCTACTGCGATTGGCCTTCAGGTATGCATCGTCTATAACCTCTAGAACAAGGCATTTACGCGATTGCTAGGTTGGAATATTCGCGTTCCTCCTAGGTTTCCTTCGTCTCGGTTTCTTAGATGTCGTGCTCAGTCGCGCCCTCCTGCGCGGTTTCGTCACGGCCGTTGCCGTTGTTATCACTGTGTGCGTAGGCCTGGACCCTAGAAATTGCCTTGACATTGACATACTGCTCAGTGAGCAACTCATCCCAATGTTCGGTTTGGCTGCATTAGAGAACCAAGTCCGCCCTGAAACGAGCTTGGACAAGATCCTTTTCCTTGTGGAATATGCTTGGACGCACACCCACAAGCTGACAGCAATGATTAGTTTCGGGGTATTGTTCATCTTGATCCTCCTTAGAGCTTTCAAGGATGCCTTCAAGAAAACATGGTGGATCTATCGTCTTCCTGAAGTTCTTCTCGTCGTCGTTGCCTCCACATGTGGGTCGTTACATGTCTGTTTCATTATCCTGCTCAATTCGCCCACAAGATGTATCGCACAAGATGCAATGGGAAAACGATGGTGTCAAGATTCTCGGTTCTGTGCCCATATCAACTTCCAAACATTTCTTCAGCCTTCCCCTCAGTTCAGCTACCTACCCTTTCCTTCGAGGTACCACATCTACCGCTATGTAAGCTCCGTCGATGCATACGCACACACAAACCGACTTTCTGTTCCTAGTTTGATTACGATCATCGGTTTCTTGGATAGTATAGTCGCTGCAAAACAGAACGGAGATCGCTTCGGACACCCAATTAGCCCAAACCGCGAGCTAGTCGCGTTGGGTGCAGCTAACCTTGCCGGATCCTTCGTTCCTGGAACCCTTCCTGCCTTTGGTTCCATCGTCAGGTTCGGCTCGGAACTATGATGGATAACGTCGCAAAACTGACCCAGTGTTAGGTCTCGCATTAACGGGGACATTGGTGCAAGGACACAGCTAGCCTCCTTGATTACCTCTGGCATTGTGCTCTTAGCAACATTCTTCCTACTTCCGCTTCTCTATTCCCTGCCAATCTGTGTTTTGGCTTCCATGTTCGTGCTTCCTCATCTCTCTTGTGGTTCGTTCTGACAACTCTTACAGAATCTGCTTGTTCGTCATGTCCTTGTTTGCAGAGGTTCCTCACGATTTGATGTACTACTACAAGTACGTCGTCTTTCAGAGTTTATCCAGCCTCAAGTAAAACAAATTTAGGATTGGCGCACGGACGGACCTAGCGATGATGTTCATCACGTTCACTCTATCTGTCATCTGGAACGTCGAGATCGGTATTGTAGTTAGCTTGATTATATCGCTTCTGCTCGTAGTCAGGCGATCTTCAAAGACTCGCATGACCGTGCTCGTAAGTCCTCCACTGAGATGCTTCTTCTGTCTATTAACCGGGGATGTATGACATAGGGCCGTATTCCTGGAACAGACCAATGGAGACCGATAACGGATAACCCAGACGCCGAGGATCTTCCTGGGACGTTGATTGTTCGCATTCGCGAGAGTCTTGATTTCGGTATGTAGAATGATCACCGAGACCCAGTGTGTTGCTTACGTCCCCCGCAGCCAATAGCTCTCAACTGAAAGGCACGTATTCTCCTCGGTCATATTATTCATTGAGACGACTGACGATAACATGAACTTGATTAGGACGCCTAAGGAGGTTTGAATTGTATGGTGCTCAACCGGCACACCCGTCCGAGGAGCCCAGAAGACAGCCTCCGAGCGTATTGGTCTTCCACATGGCAGACGTCGATAGCTGCGATGCATCGTACGTGTCGAGCTCCGTTGCTCGCTTCCCGAAAACTGACTGATCCGACCATTTCAGAGCTGTGCAAATTTTCCATGAACTTTTAGAGTCATACAAGGTAAACGAGTTGCATCGTCTTCAGACATGGACTCAATCCCTTTGTAGAACCGGGGTGTTCATATCTACATCGCCCATCTCCGATCGAGCATTCGTGAGGTGTTTGAGAATGCGGGGATCGTGACGATGTTGGGTTCGGATGCGTTTTATGATACCCTCAGTGGTGCCATTGCCAAAGTTGAGGAAAGACAGGGTGTTGACGTGCATGTTGGGTGAGTCGTGATCATACTGGAGCTTGTGGAGGGTGGTGAGCACGTGGGGAAGGCGTCGCTCATATGCTTTCGATTTCTGTGACTAGATGTGGTTGATGACAACTCACGACATTTTCACGATTGACGCATTATTGTAGATTGTTGTAGATGAGTTGTAGTATACTTACTGGTCTTGGCGATTATGTCTGGACGACCTGGCTGTTGTTCGCTTTAGTAACTAATTCAGGATTCGACTACCTTGATGCTTCGGCGATTTAGTGAACTTCGTGAGGATCTGCGAAGAATCGTTAGCTGTTCGGCACATCCTGCCAACCCCATTCAAACCTCAACTAGAACCATGGCAATGGCCGTCTTCCTACCGAAGGGCGGCCTAGCTATAGTGAAGGCTAAATTTCAGCGTTTGCGAGTCCGTGTAGTACTCGAGCTCATGACTAGCTCCGACAAGTTCTTGATTGAAGGTCCAGGCTCCAGCCGACCGCCTCGACAAGCGTATCTACAGTGAGTTATTAGTTGTACGTCATTGGGCTGGCGCCACCAGTTCCGCTTGTGTTCGTGTTTTCACTTCTAGCCCTCTCAAGACATGGCGAACAAGAACTATGTCTGTTGGCAGAGCGAGTACGATTGGAAGACCGGAGTCACGGTCGTAGATCTTGAAGAAGACTCGGAGATGGAGTCGGACTCAAGTTCAAACTCGAGGGAGAACACTCTGTGGGTGTTGTTCGAGGCTGGCGCTCAGTGTCAATTCTCCAGTGTGCGGATAGCCCTCTGCTGCAAGGAAACCATTCCTGAAGATGTACGGAAGGATTGGGTATGGAGGTTTCTTTACATTTTTAGTGCTTCGACCTCACAGGATGGTTTAGGAAATCGAAATGATATCACATTCGGTGTTATCGTCTCTTACTAACCATGTCTCTGCTGAGACTCGGGACAAGCAGGGTGGATCGAATGCATGCTCCTTACCAACATACAATGCGGTCTTCGTTGTCGACATCCTAACTCCTTACGCGCGGACCAAATCACGACAACATCTCCGACCTCTTGGACAATCTGACAACGTCTCCTTCCACACCCTTTTCGAGCTCGTTCAACCATTGACAATGGAGACGCAGAGTGTTTCCGTCGCATTCACCAGCTCGCAGTTGTTCCCACTCTTAATACCACGCAGTGAAGCTAATCTCTTCGAGCCCACGATCGAATACTCGGCAGGTTGTCGCATCATGCGCATTTTCCCTACAGTTTCTTCTCGCCCCCGCAGGACCATCGCTTTACCCAATGACGTGCTGTTGGTGATCTTCGAAAATATTTTTGATCCGACATACCCTCGCTGGCGCAGAGACCTTGTGTCGTGTGCGCTCACATGCCATCGGTGGACAATCGCACTTTCTGGCGAATTTATGTTCAGGGACTTTCGCTGTGGAGATCTCCAGACAGGATACCCTCCGGAAATTTCCAAGTTCACTGCTGCACTTGCTGCGCAACCAAGTAACTGCCGTTTTATCAAACATCTCTCGGCCTATTATTTCGAGAGGCATCTAGCCTGGTCGCAGATTCCTGACGACCCTTCCGATGGTCCCCAGGCCTCTGGATTCTCGCTTTTTCATCTCTTGGACGCTCATTATAGTCGTGAGGATCAATGTTTTAGGTTCTTCGACGCGTTTGCGTCACTTGTCCACTTGGTCAAGGATGTTCAAACTCTTTGCCTTGATCGTAAAGATCCCCATCACCACCTATTCAGCCTCATCGACATGTTCCCCATATCCATGAACTTGGAGGCATTGATCATTAACGAGTCTGGGAGCGAAGAGGACGTGATTACTATGGGACAAGTACTCTCCCTCATCCCCAAATGGCCATCTATCCGCCGTCTCACCCTCTTTCACATCTACGAACCCTACTTTGAGGAGGAGCATGCCCATATGGGGCCCATAACGTTCCCTCTCACCGAGCTCAACCTTGATAATGCTACCATCACCGACGACGAGCTAATGCGCCTTATAGGCGCTTCGGCATCTTCCCTTCACCAACTCGCCATGGAACACATACGGGCCCTCACGACAACTGGGCTTGCTACTGCCCTGTGTTTCGTGTCAAAATCCCTCACCTGCCTCTTCATGCTCGATCATCGGTTCTTCTTGGAGGAAGGAGAAGAACGGGCTCTGGACACGGTGATTTCTCATCTGGAGCGCTTGAAGGATCTAGAGATCGACCCCGAGGTCGCATCGCCGTTGATGCTAGAACGACGTACACGGGCTTTCCAGTCAAGTTCCGAAGATGGCCTTCCTGTGGTGAATCTCAAACTGAACGTTTTGGAAAGGTCGAAAGACACTGGGATTATTGAAGCGGCAGGGTTGGACTGGATGGGTTGGAAGATTACGGTTCACAGGCGTAAGGATGGCTTTGGTCGCGATGCTTGTCGGGATTAGTTTTTCGGAATGATTTCACTTGTACGTCACAAAAGAATCGTCAGATGCAGTGGTAGTAGCGAATATTGTTACGTTATTAGTCTGGCACCAGTAGTTCCGCTCGTGTTCACGTTTTCACCTTGAGCCATAGAGACATGGCGAACAAGAACTCTGTCTGTTGGCAGAGCGAGCACGATTGGAGGGCCGTTGTAGAGCCTGAAGAATACGAGGACAAGCTGGAAAACTCGAGGGAAAACACTTTGTGCGTGTTGTTCGAGGCTGGCGCCCAGTGTCAATTCTCGAGTGTACGGATAGCTCTATGTTGCAAGGACACCATTCCTGATGATAAACGGAAGCATTGGGTACGGAGACTTCTTTACATTTTTCATTACTTCCGCCTCACCGGATGAGATGGTTCAGGAAATCGAAATGATATCGCATTCAGTATCATCGTCTCTTCCCAACTATCTCTCTGCTGAGACTCGGGAAAAGCAGGGTGGATCGAATACGTCTACCAACATACAATGCAATCTTCGTTGTTGATCTCCTATCTCCTTTCATCCAAACCAAAGCACGGGGACGCCTCCGACTTCTTGGGGAATCCGACAGCTTCTCCCTCCACACCATTTTTGAGCTCGTTCAGCCATTGACAGAGGAAACGCAGAGTGTTTCCGTCGCATTCACCAGCTCGCAGTTGTTATCACTCTTGATACGACGCGGTGAAGCTAATCTCTTCGAACCCAATATCGAATACTCTGCCGCTTGTCGCATCATGCGCGTTTTCCCCACACTTTCTCCCCGCCACCGTAGGACCATCACTTTACCCGTGGAGGTGCTGTTGGTAATCTTCGAAAATATTTTTGATCCGACATATCCTCGCTGGCGCAGAGATCTTGTGTCATGTGCACTCACGTGCCGGCAGTGGACAATCGCACTTTCTGGCGAATTTATGTTCAGGGACTTTCGCTCTAGAGACCTTCAGACAGGATACCCTCCGGAAATTTCCAAGTTCACTGCTGCACTTGCTGCACAACCAAGTAACTGCCGTTTCGTCAGATATCTCTCCGCACATTATTTCGAAAAACATCTAGTCTGGTCGTGGATTCCTGACGACTCTCCCGATGATGGTCCCCAGACTGCTGTATCGTCGATGATCCGTTGGTTGAACGCTAGTGATAGGCGTCAGGATCAATGTTCGAGATTCTTCGACATTTTTGCGTCACTCCTCCATTTGGTCAAGGATGTTCAAACTCTTTGTCTCGATCGCACGTCTCCCCATGCCCCATTATTCGGCCTCTCTGACAAGCTCCCCATGTCTATGAACTTGGAGGCGTTGGTTGTCAAAGAGTCTCAAAGCGACTTTGACAGGAACAGGAAAGTGGTCACGATGGAGGAAGTACTTTCTTTATCCCCAGATGGCCATCTATTCGCTGTCTCACCCTCTTGCACATCGACGAACTCGAAGAGGAGGATGAGGGTGCTCATATGGAGCCCACACCGTTCCCCCTCACCGAGCTCAACCTTGAGAGTGCTACCATCACCGACGGCGAGCTCATGTGCCTTATAAACTCGTCGGTATCCTCTCTTCAACAACTCACCATGGAACGCATATGGACCCTCACGAACACTGGGCTTGCTACTGCCCTGCGTTTCGTGTCCAAATCCCTCACCTACCTCTTCATGCTCGATCAACGGTTCTTCCTGGGGGAAGGAGAAGAGCTGGCACTGGACGCCGTGATTTCTCATCTGGAGCGCTTGGAGGATCTAGAGATCGTCCCCGAGGTCGCATCGCCGCTGATGCTAGAACGACGTACGCGGGCTTTTGGGTCAGGTCTTCCTGTGGTGAATCTGAAACTGAACATTTTCGGATGGTCTAAAGACACTGGGATTGTTGAGGCGGCAGGAATGGACTGGACTGGCTGGAAGATCACGGTTCACAGGCCTAAGCAGTTCTTTGGTCGCAATGCTTGTCAAGATTACTTTTGAATGGTTTCACCTGTACGTCACACCTTCTCTCGTCCAATAGCAATTCCATCGGGTGTTTCTGAACTGAACGAAGCGTTGCTTCTTGCCATGTTCAAGCTACTTAACATCAGGGGTGCGTTGTAAGGCGGTTTCCCAGGCGTCAGCTCAAGTGGAGCGAGCCAACCTTCTCCACATCACCCAAGGCATCGCCTTCCCAAGACTCGAAGTTCTATGCCGTAAACATCCTCCGATAGTCATGATACCTCGGGACTACAGATTACCTTATGGGCCAACGCGTTTTGAGCGCTGTATAAATGAATCTCCCAGAACGCGTGAGTTCTCCCCATCTCTCCTCTTTCCCCCTTCCCCAACGCTGGCCATGTGTTCGTTTCTCCTTCCATTCGTTTTGTTATCCCTAGGGTTGTTTGTCGTGAACGCGGATCCCGTCATCTCTCCCTTGACATTGCATGAACGACGTTCACACACACCCCCAGGATGGAGCATCAAGAGAAAGCATGACGCGTCTGCGATCATTCCGCTTCGCTTCGCACTCGCGCAGAATAACGTTGAGGGTCTCGAGGAATATTTGTACGACGTGTCCCACCCTAACTCACCGAATTATGGGAAACATTGGTCCGCTGGCAAGGTAGCGCAGATGTTTTCCCCCAGCGGAGAAACTCGTGACGCGGTTCGGAATTGGCTCGTCGAAAGTGGTATTGAACTGCATCGAATTAGGCTATCGGCATCTGGGGGATGGCTTGAGGTGAAGGTGAGTGTGCAAGAAGCGGAAGAGCTGTTGCATACGAGTTATCGTGTATATGAACACGAAAGTGGAGCTGAACATGTTGGTGAGTTGTTTTCACGAGTACGTCTGCCAGTCGACGCGCTGCTCAACCAACACATGTACGCGTGTTACAGCTTGCGAGCGTTATCATCTCCCCGAACATCTTGTTCGCCATGTCGATTTCGTGACCCCCACAGTCCATTTCGATGCGAGGATACCCAAGCGTTCGGGTGACATCCGGCCTTTCCACTCAGCCGGAATTGGTCTACCTGGCTCTGGAAACGGACCGAAATCGACGGATGCGGTCGCCAACTGGACCAATCAACTCGAGACTTGTGATCAAGCCATTACCCCCATGTGTATTCGAGCGCTATATGGTCTCGAATATGAGCCAGTCTCTCAGAACAACAGCTTTGGTATTGGTGCGTGAGATGCTTTCCCGGGTGACTAGGACCTGATGTAGACGATATGTAGTCGAGTACACTCCCCAGGCATATCGTCAGAGCGACCTCGACATGTTCTTTCAGAATTTTTCTTCTGACCTTGTTGGAGTCGGCCCTCTGATGGTGTCTATCGATGGAGGTGCGTGTCCACGATCGCGGTCAAGTCCCGATGAGCAGTGAGCTTGTCATGATGTTCTTCCCCAGGTGTGTTGAATCCCGAGGAAGGATCGGACATCAATGGAGAGTCCAGTCTTGACCTTGAGTATGCCATGACCCTCGTTACCTCTAAACAAGCCGTCACTCTGTTCCAAAATGGCGACTTGATTGAAGGCAAGAAATAAGAGGGTATTGTTCTTGCATTCATCCTCTAACACGGATCCATGTATAGGTGCATCTTTCAACAATTTCCTTGACGCGATCGACGGTAGTTTTTGTTCTTTTGAGGGTGGAGATGACACAACTCTAGACGGTGTCTACCCCGACGTTCGTCCAGGTGGATATAACGGTTTGCTTTCCTTTAGTCGACTCTATGCAATCACCGTTCTGATACGTTTCAGGTTCGGAGGCGTGCGGTACTGTCAAACCTGCCAACGTGATATCCACCTCGTATGGGTACAACGAAGCCGACTTGACACCATTCTACGCGCAACGCCAGTGTGCTGAGTACGGAAAACTTGGGCTGATGGGTGTCACAGTTTTATATAGCTCGGGTGATAACGGTGTCGCAGGTAGCGCAACTAATTGCCTGAACCCGAACGGTAATTACCCCCTTGATCCTTCATAGAGTAAAATCTTACAAGGTGGTATTCTCTCGCGCAGGTACCCAATCGCTAGGAGGGAAGATCTTCAACCCAGGCTTCCCCTCCACTTGTCCCTATGTCACTTCCGTTGGTGCCACGCAACTCAGCCCTGGAAAGACGGTACTGGATGGCGAGGATGCTTGTGAAGAGGTTATCTATTCGAGTGGTGGATTCAGCAACTACTTCGCAATGCCCGATTACCAGAAGGAGGCTG
>JBBPJZ010000920.1:0-11840 GCA_038089015.1 Chalciporus aff. trinitensis
CTGCACGCTGCAACGCATCGGCTGTACGAGCAAATGGGTTTGGATCCAGGGCAATGGATATCCCAGATATCAACCGCGCGTCCCGGGGCAGAGAACGAGATAAGGAACTGTTCGCTGTTGGCGACGTGAAGTGAGGTTATAGAATCGTCCCCGGGACGAGGTTCTACGACTTTTGGGAAGAGCTTCCTAGTGACCATATCGAAACGTCCGACTGAACCATTGTTATAGCTAGCAAATAAACGCTGACCATCAGCTGACCAAGCAAGTGAGCGGGTAGGGGAGGTGTCAACTCGGATGGATGCAAGTTGCTCCCCGAATCGCGCGTGCCAAATCTTGACGCTAGAGCCCCATTCAGTGCAGGCTGATGCGATGCGATTTCCGGATGGAGAGAACTTGACCGATGAGAGTGACGTTGTCCCGTGGTGCATAAGCAGACCCTGTACAAGAGGAAATCCAGCTTCTTCGATGCGCCAAACGACGACCGCCCCGTTGTTTGATCCACTGGCAATACAAGAGGAGCACGGGGATACGTCCAGTGCTGTTATCAGCCTCCTGAGCCTCTCCGCCGCCTCGCATCGTTTGTGAAGCTCTGTGTCCCAAACTACCACGTTTCCGTCCGGGTCGCCCGTGACGATCCACTGTTTGTCCTTGAAAGATGCAATAACGTTCACTGCAACACCAAGCTTCATCAGCGGCTCCTTCTCTTCGAGGTCTGACACGTTCCACAATTGCATGCTTTCTGCAACTTTGCTCGCGAATACTACGTGCTTCCCGTCAGCAAGGAAAGCCAGGGACGATATCTGCCCTCCAACGCGGTTCGTTTGGTATGATACGTCATCTTTTCAGCAAGTGAATTTCGGAACCTTGATACGTCATAGGCAGAATTAAGCTTACCATTCGGTCTTGCTGCATCGTGATCCGTGTGCGGTACAATGCCATTGTGGATGGTATTCTTTGCTGACTCTATGATATGCCTTGGTTAGTGATACTAGGATGACGAAATAAAAGCGAGTTTGGCTTATACCCGGATAAGGTCTCCGCCATTTGCTCGTCAACCTGAAGAAATACGTACAGAAAATAGCCACGGAGAGAGCGTAAACAAGTGTGTGGTACTTGAAAGAGCATTCGTCGTCGAATTGCCGAGTTGAGCACTGCTCAGAGCTTGGCCAGGGCTCCTGACATAACCCAGCCTCCATGGACACCGAAACACACTACAGTACTAGTAGTCGTACAAAGAACTTGAAGTCCAATTGGGGATGGGTGTGGAATGGTAGGTCGATCAACTTGGTCGGGTGACCACTGGCACTGCGAGGCCTTGAGGAACTAGTAGTAGGGGCCGTGGGTATCACGAGGCACACTGGAGGCGTGTCATTGACCCTTACTAGGCTCTTAGTCTGTCTCCGACGATGAACCACGCGTCGACCATCATACAGCACTTCCTTTTCTTTAGCCCGTGTACTGAACTCATTCACCCTTCTCCAGAGAGCCAATGAGTGAGTCTTTCCAGGATGTCTATGCAAAAAACTTGCAACACGCCGTCTATGGATACCCTCTTCGGATGCCGGAGCCGATGAGCACACTTCCACAAAATTACCAAGAAAACGGGCTTCAAATTGGAGATGTTGGAATTGTCGATAGCAGGGGACAGTTCGACGTTCTGTTTAACATTTGCAAGCGCCGCGACAACGAACTGCATGATCCTCATGGAGTCCCAAGGGACTTTGAACCTATCCCGCAAGGAGACATTAAGCTCAGTGAGAATGCAATATCTCCTGGTCCGATCCACTCGCATGGAATAAAACAAGTCCTTCAACCACACAAACCCAGGTATATGTTGCTATGTGACGGGCGTAACATCGTTTTCTCACTAACCACATCTCTTCAGGTCCGCGGATTATGAATTCGACTTCTGCTCTCCTACCGGCGCTATCCTCATCCTACCGAATGGTGCGGCGTCCATAGAACTCTCGTCGCCAGAAAAATTTCGCCAAGCAGCGACTGAGAGTGCGCTTGACTGGTACGAGTTTGCCAAAAAGCGCTATGGCGTCCAGCATCTTGATCGCTCTCTGTACCTCATCACTGGATTTTACAAAGCCGGCTCTTGGTCTCTCGGTTCGTTCAACAGCCCCACGGATGCCACGGGCAAAATTCTAGCCCGGAGGGACGACAATAATCCGAAAATCTACCTCTTGGAATTTACCTCCCCTGCAGATCGTCGCCATAGTTCTGGTGATGACAGTGGGTCACAAAATCAAACTGTTTTCGTCACCGGCTTCAAGATATCCATCGGCAGTTGGCTAGCAGATCCCGTAGTGTTGAGGGTCACAGAATCGGAGACCACATGGTCCATACTGGTTCGTCTCTTCAAGGCCTGCCTCAATCGATTACGCGGGGATTTAGGCGTCTACAAGCAGCGCGCACCCATAAGTAAGGTGCAAAACTGACTCATCCGCCCTACAATCGTTAACTGAAATGTCGGACAGGCGTGGAGCATAGCCCACAGCTATCCCAGGTTAGCGTCATTGTCGGCTGAATTCTGACCACTGACTTCAGAGTTCATCAGCCGTTTCATCCGTCGGACATCATCAACCGTTTCATGCTCGACAAGGTTCGCCTAATGATCGCCGTGATACACCGAATCCCTCACGTGATTGTTCAGAATCCGAACGCAAAAATTGCTATTACGCATGATAATCAATGGATGGGTATGATGAAGGTAGTTAGCGAGGGTGCCTGCATGTTATTCACGTCTCAATAGTCCACTAGGAAGGATTGACGCAAGCGGATCTTCTTCAAGAGGATCGCCTTGAAGCCTTCTTAACAAGATGCTATGCGATCTCGTCGGAACATGAAAACAGTAAGTTGTGGAGTTTTCATCATCTCTGTCGCAAATCACGACGAATCGCTCAGCTACTGTGTTTCTACAATCCAAGTCGTTCGTCTTGTCATGTTGCGTATGTTTTGGCACAGTTTGAAAATTGTTGACAGGGACAACAGCAGTGATTCCCGCATCGTTGACCCACCAGACTCATCTCGTGACCTTGATGCCTCAGATCCTCCTACACCCGACCTTGAGCCCCTGCCACCCCCTAGACCCTCGCACAACGAGCCTCGCCTTCTTATCACACGTATGTACATATTTTTTCTGCGACCCGTGGAAAGTCATACGATTCTTTTGCAGATATTCGCGCCCAAAATATTCCCTCTGTTATCACGCGACTCCCTGCTGGCTTTTACGTTTTAGTCCAGATCGGTAGCGCAAAACGAATAACCAAAAATAAACCTATCCTGCTGAACGATAGGGTTATCGAATGGAAGGATGAGATTCTGTTGTGAGTAAATGATTTGCTCCCCGCACATTTGACTGATTGTTTCCAGGCCCTCAAATGTGTCTGACAAGGTCCGATTCACGGTCTATGCTTCGTTCGAGTTGGAACCGACATTAGGAAACGGAGAAGCGCTCTGTACCTCAGAAAGCCACGCTGGGGATTTGGTTGGTGGCACTCACTGTGAGTGATGCGACACTTGAGATGACACTTGGGATACTCAACCCCATGTCAACCTAGTGATTACGTTCTCTAACCCTGTCGAAGATTTGAAGGCGGCAGCTCCGGATCCGTCGCTGCTCATTACCCTAGCGCGATGGCATTCTGACCGCCTTGCAGCGACTCCAAGGGGCGAGGATTGTAATGTAACGGAATCCGTTATCCCTGTCTCCGTTGACTAACGATTGCTAACAGGTGAACTCAGAAGACTCCTCGGACCTTGCTCACGAGACAAATCTCGGGCATGAAGCTCTCCTCCGCTACCACCACGATTTCCAGACAGAAGACCTCGAGCATGCTATCCAGCATTTCACACAAGCCTGGCACCATTGTCCCCCGACGCATCGATGTCGCTCCGTGGTGGTTTTCAACCTTGCAAGAGTGAAGTCTACCAAGCACTGGACCAATCCTGCACATGGAAATCTCGACGAGCCAATCTCGCTTTGCCGGCAGGTCCTCGATTTACGCCCTCGCGGTAGTCCTGATAGACCGGCAACACTACTGCAGCTTGCCCAAACTCTCCTGTTTCGCTACGAGAAGCAGGGATGTCATGAGCCCGTTGCGGATGAGATCAATGTACTCATGAGTGAGCTCAGGGTTTACTCTGAAGAAAGCCACGAACGCCGAGCTGCGGATCTCGTGCTCGAGACCCTCGAGCGATGCAAAGTCGTTGACTCTGGAAGCGTGTCCGCACTCGACGAGTTGGTTCAGAAACTGGAAATAAGCGCAAACTTGCCTTCAGATGGCCACTTTGACAAACCACAGCGATTGATCAATCTCAGTAGCACGTTGTGGAGGCGATATGAAAAAACAGGCGAACTCGGCGAACTCGAGCGGTCGATGAAGATAAACAACCATGCCTTGCAGCTGCTTCCGAGTCGTCATCCTGATAGGCTTTCGTGCCTCAGGACCCTCGGCGCTGCATTATGGAAGCTTTTTGAGATGCGAGGAGACCTCGGAGACATCAGAAAGCTAGTTGCGCTCAACGAAGAAGCTTTGCAGCTCGTACCGGATGGCCATCCCGAACGTGGGTACTGGGTTACCAGTGAGTGACCCAATCAATGATTTGATGCAGGTCTGATTGTGCAGCTCAGATTCTACAATGCATCTTGTTGTGATGTCGGAAAGCTTAGGTGACATAGCATTCGAATCAGAGAAGTATGACGAGGCGGTTGCAAAATACTCCCATGCTATAACGTTACTTGAAGGCTCGCCAAAGGAGACGTGTAGTCCGCAGCATGACATAGCATGACCTGCGCATTGTTCGTGCTGATCAGCATATAATTTTCCAAAGATCCTCATGTTTAGTTTCTCGAACCTACTATGTAGCACCCTCGGGATTGTACCAGAATACAAACCATATCGGGAAGTGGGCCTCGAAGCCCGTGACGGGAGCCCTTTTCACTGGAAATGGGATGCAAAAAAAGCCCTAGACTTCATTCACTCATCCAGTCGTAAAGCAGAAATTCCTCGGAGTCAAAGCTTCAGTTGTCGAGAGGTAAAATAATCTCCTTGATGTTAATGAAGTTTGTTACCTTGTTTACACGAGGATTCGCTGTGTATGTCGCGATTTCTTATAAGTACCAAGGGAACGTTTTCCCATTTTAGGATCGCATATGTAAACAAGGTTTCTGCTGAGACATCGGCCGTACTACATCTAGTTCGGTAAGGTTCGTTGGAAGGGTTATACTTTAATTTGCTCTTGGTTGAAGACATGACTGGCGGAGCATCTTGGTGTGACAAGTCACATCGTGACACGTGACACGCCTTGTAGATTTGAGATTGAACCAGTGGGTCGAGTTTTGAATCATTATCGCTGAACTGATCTATGATCACCCATCTACAACTGATCACCCTTGATCTCATCGTTTTCTTCCCTCAATATGTTTTCGTTGAACCAACCAAGAGGACTATTTAGCCATGAAAATGAGAGTCGGTCATCCGAAACGCACACCGCCTTGGATTTGAAAGCGGAAGGTGAGATCAATAGGTACAGGTTAACGGTTTACAGAAGAATGACTGATCCGAATGGTTAAGATCCCTTGGGGCCTCCCAACCTTAGTGCCAACGATGCTACATCTTCGTCACCAGAATTCGTTGCTGATGGGCCCAATGTGGGTGGCGCGGCGGACCCACTATCCATCAACCGCTTAGCTAGTCTTTACGTCAAGCGAAGCAAAGCAGCTGAGGAGTCACAGCAGTGGGATCTTGCGTTGGAGGATGCAAATAAGGTATCACAGGTTCGAAGTCGTTTCGAGTTGTTTTTAATTGAACCAAATATCAGGCGATCGGACTGGAGCCTCTGTCGCCTCTAGCCCACGAAAGGAGAGAGGCAGTATACTATGCGAGAATGGAACATGATAATTCAGTTCTGCGCACTCGTGGTTAGTGGCCCATATGGTCGGTTTGAGTTGTTGAACCCATGCTGAAGATCGCACTTTCTCCAGATGAGAAGAGGAATGCGATCAGAGAATCTATTCGCGATGTCATCAAGGACTGGCCACCCCTGTTGATCAATACCCAAACCGGTCGCACTTGTGACCGACAACAGCAAGAGCTTGCTTTCGAGGACCTTTCACCATTTAAGGAATATATATCTTCTGATACCAGGACGACACCACAGGTGCGAAAATCGCTCGTCGCAGAGATGAAAAGGTGTTGCAGATATATCATGCTCTCACACGCCTGGAAAGGGTCAAGCTCCGTTTTCGTGGATCTCAGAGAGCAGTCGTTGTATGAGATGACCTCCCCAGATCATGTCACAGAATTACGGCACTTTTGTGATGTTGTCCGTGAAGCTGGGTGCTATTGGGCATGGTCCGACACTACCTGTTTCAGGGACGTTTGGGATTGGGATGCTCATGAAGGTGAATATGTGCGGCGGACCCCGAGTTGCCTTTATGGGTGGTACAGCCGAGCATGGCGTACCATCGTTCTCCTGCACCATCCGTCGTTGCCTATTTCGGTGAAGAACAGCGTCTGGATAACACGTTCTTGGACCATTCAGGAATATGTCGCTGCCCGTTTCGTTTGGTTTTACACTATAGATTGGAGGCCGTATCATAACTTGGGAACTTTCAATCACAAATACTCATCCATCGTGGTCGCGGAGGTTCAGGAGGCGACCAAGATTTCCGCAGAGACCCTACACAAACTTCAACCCGGGCTCGTTTCCGTGCGCGAAAAGCTTCAATTAGCTGCACCTCGCCACGTAAGCAGAGCGGAAGACACCGCGTACTCCTTGTTGCGTTTATTCGACATCGACATGCCACGGAACTATGGCGAGGGAACAGAAAGTGCTGTTGGGCGTTTATTGGAGCAAATCATAACTCGCTCGGGGGACGTGGTCGTCCTTGATTGGACGGGGATTCCAGGGCCATACAACAGCTGTCTTCCTTGCGACCTCCGACCATTCGGCACTGCACAGTACCATGTGCCATCCCCCGTGTTTGAAATTCCTGCGTATTTTCCCGAGCTGGACACCAGTTCCATCCTGCTGTACAAACGACTCGTGGCCCTCGAACCACCGCGAATGACCAATACACGATTACGTCTTCCTTGTATTGCATTTCGCGTCCAATTGCAGGTCGCTAGCGATGGTGTTTATCGTATGCAGATACGTGGTCTGCGGGACGTGGAGGTTCAGACGATGGATGATCTATCTACCATGTCGAAGAATCTCGTTCTCGTCCATCCCTGGATCCGTGCGCTCCTCGATTCTAGCGCACCACCAACTGGTGTCACCCTCGAAGGTGGGGTTAACTCACATCCATCGGATATCTCCAAAATAGGCGCTGAGACATGTTTAGCAGGTGACAGCTCGAAAGCACGGACAACGGGGCTGCAACTTGCAGCACGTCTGCGTCAGGAGTTTGGGGGACTGTTACTAAGCGAGGGATCTTCTAAAGAATATAGGCGAGTTGCGGCTGACACTAGTATCAGGGTGCAACTGTTGGAGAACACATCTTTTTCCCAGCTTTTGGAGAATGTATGTGTGCTTGACGTGGTGTAACACGATCAGAAATATAGGTGCTGAACTTATGTACCATACCCGCATGCCCACCTGTTTATGTCCTTCGTAGAGAGGTACGTTGAATAAGGCACGCCATCATGTAGTCCACACGGCACTGAGTTTAGCATGCATCGCAGCCTCGGGGGTGTATGATATAAATAAATCGTCTCCGCGTTATCATACAGCTCGCAACAATGTCGTCACCACAACTACTAAGCTATCGGATTACGACTAATGGTTGGAGCAGCAAGGTGAACAAGGCATGCGAACAAGATAGTGATGGACATTAGCCAGAGCGACTGTAAACAACGGAGCCAAGTGTTGGAGGGTTGTAAGAGCTGTGAGAACGAAACGAAGTGCGCTTCACAGATGGCGGAGAACCAGAATTCGTGGTCGGCATTGTGCTCTGCAGTTAAGTTATGTGCGATTTCGTGAGCGAGAGCAAGGAACCTTCAGCGATAACGTTTGTCAGACAGTAGAGCACAGTGAAAATGATCGAAATAAACTGACCACGAGATTTGAGCGTTCTGCCGGTGTCCACTTTTAACTTGTTCGTCGTCTGGAGTTGCCGTTTCAGCACCTTCGCACACTCAGAACTGAATGCACTCACGCCAGGCCACGAAATATCGTAGATTAAAGTATATTTTCCCCTCACAGTTGAACGCAATGCACCCCACAGAAGCATCATAGAAAATATTCACTGTGGCCGCGGAAATATCGTATATTTGAGAAAGCGGGTCAATTATGTCCACGAAGCGGGCCACGGGGCCACTCATGCGCTCCATGAATGTGTCCGCGTCGGGGAGACCTGCACAAAGCGTGAATGATTCGCTCAAGCCGCGTCTAAGAGGGCTTACCCTCAGCTATATAGACTTGGATATTTTGCACCGGCGGTCCTAGTTCTCGAGTGAACAGAAATGACAGGCAGGAGACAAGCTCTAAACCCACCAATAGGGCGTAAATTCCCGAGTTTTGCTGAGACTGTGCAAAAACCACTGCTCAAGAACCCGCTCACTCCTGCATGAGTGTGTGTCTTTTCCTCCCCCGAGGTACAAGCCTTGATCGCTCTCTCTACGTTGGCCCCTTGAAGATGGTCAAAAAATGCCATGATACTGAGAGCTCTAGACTCACGGATTTGACTCAGAGGAATCACCTCATAGGAAATTCTATCGGCGTATCAAAGAAGATAACCCTACTTGGTGACAGTTCTTACCGTGACAGGGGGAGGGAGATAGAATGCTCAAGTGTATCCGAGTGTTCGGTTGGAACTTGAGATGTGTTATGAATCTTGGCTACGATCTTGTTGAGAGAGTGAGGTAGAGACTGGGGTTGTGGGGTGGCTCTACTACTTCGAGATAGGTTCTCATAGTTGAGGTCGGGGCTGTGTTGAACATCCAGCGCAGATTGTTCGGAAGAGTTGATCATCGAAAGCGAACCTGATGGATGGTGCTTCATCTCTCTCTGGGGAATTCGCTCGACTGTGATTTAAACAAACATGTCAATCAGTTGCGACTAAAGTAAGCAGAGAAAACCAACCGACAAAGCCTCTTCGTTCCAAAACGTCCGGATCTGCAGTAAGGATGGTCTCAAGGAGCAAGGCATCATTGATCTTGCTTGTCCCGAACAACAGTCGGCAGAGAGATGCAGCAACTCTTTGTTTGTTATCAGACATCAAACTTGATAGGAAATGATTTCCGACAACTCACTCATACATGTCACGCTTTGCCGTTCTGGAAAGCCATAGCTCTATACAACCGCCTTCTCGCCTTGCGATCGCCCATACGTCTTTAACTCGTTGCACGCTCCCAATCACGAGGGTTTTGGTAACTACGATCTTCTTGCATGCCTTGACTTTGACATAGTCACTGCAAGAAGGGATTGTAAATTGGAATTGGGTATCGGAATACCTTTGAGCGAACAAAGGGAGTCGCTCGAGAACCAGTGATTGAACTTCGGAGCTGGTCCCAGCATCCAGTATTTCGTCGAGTTCGTTGCATTGCTCTTCAACAACCGCGCTCAGCCGATTGCAGCCAAGGGATTCATAGAAGCCTATTACTCCAGACTGAGTCAACGGTCGTAGAAGATGAAAATTAGACGCACGTTCAAGCACCTCTTCTTGCGGAGCAATGAAAAGAGTGTCGCTAAATAGCTGGTAGTCGTCGGCATCATCGACGATAACCACCCCCTCGTACGTCAGGAAGCGGTGTTCGTAATCCCATCCTGTCTGGCCATTCGTTTTCTTCCGACGCACCCCAAACAATGCGGGATTGTGGCTCATTTTGTGCAAAGTATTGTTTGAAATGTCCTGGGTTTGGTACGCCAGCTTGCGCAGCTCAGCTAAGAAGCTGGGAACAAGCGGGTTAGTGAAATACTTGTTGAGGCCGGCCAAACCTACTCTTCATTACTTCCTGCAAGGTCGAAAAACCTCGTCGGGTTCTTAACCAATGCCTGTGCAATGTCGTCTGTAGAAACCTTGTCCCTCGAACCACAGGCACGCAGGAAATCATGTGCTCTTTTGCCGAAATTTACAAAGGTAAACAGCTTCGTATGGAGAGGTGGTTTTATCCCTTGGTCGAGGTAACATTTGATTGGAGGAAGCAGATCGGGACAACGGAGTGGGCCCGTTGGGACTATCGGCAATTCCGATAGTTTGACGAGGTCAGAGGGCGAGAAACCTAATAACGTCAATGCGCGGAAGAAGTGAGAAGGACAAAGAGCATACTGGCAATGTGCTCGGATAAGACTTCGAACCAGTGGCCGGCGGTCTTCTGGTCACGCGGCGGCGTTTTCTCAAATAGATCCAGAATTTCTGACACAGGGGGGTGTTGTTTTATGCCCAGCTGCTGTAAAGGTGCACTTTGGTATTGGTTTGGTACCACGAAGAAACCCAGTGCTCTCCACTGAGTACCGGAGTATACCTAGAAGATGATCAGCAAGCATGTAAACACCCGGAGCACCATCGTACTTCGCCCAATTTCTTCAGGCAGGTATGGCCCTTGCGCTCTGCAGGAACGAATTCGAGCTCACGGAAGTCCTCCGGTTTGTAATCGAGGTACTGCAAATGAAGTTGACTGTACAGATGCTTGAACGCTATCTCTTGGACTCCAACATCCTTCGATGAACAAAGTTCCATGATCTTCGATAGGGGTGGAGAGCGATTTAAACCAAGGCGGTACAACAACTGGGCTACATGGGGAGTTGAGTAAATCCGGCGCAATACACCTAACACTCAGCTAACCTTCGGGCGATTTATCATTCCATTCCGACTTGCCCTCCCATTCAATGACTGGCAATCGAAGTCTTTGGAAGATGGTCATGGGTGGGTAGAGCTCGTCGGCACGGTGCCGAATACCCGCTTCTCCTTGGCTCTGGATAGTCTCTCTCTCAAAGATTCTGGATGATTCGAGAGCGGAAAGGTCTTCGGAGGTCAACGTGGGTTCCACTTGGACAAGATAGTCAACCAAGTTGAACACAGTCCAATCACCCGTCTCCAACATCCTGATAGTTCTCGGTAAGCTCTGGGGTCACGGACATTATGAGAACATACTGCTGCAAGAGAAGCCGGACTGGAGGATTCTTTTGCACTCCAATGAACTGAAGCACTCTTTTCATATTATCGCCAACTTTGAAGCCCGGTTCGGAGTCGACTATCGGCAAGTCAAGATGATGAAATAAGGATTTGTCTAAGATTGGAAGAAACGAGGATTCCGGGGTACGTAGGCCTTTGGATGTCGGAATGCACGACTTGTTCCTGAGTATTTCCCTTGATTCATTGCGCATGTCGTCCGAGAGTTCTGGCCATAGGCGACCAAGGGTTGTGAGAACACGTCCAGCCCAATCAACAGATTGGGTGAAGTCATGCTCATTGTACGCCAGCATGATGTCTGGATCCGAGAGGTGCGTCAACCAGGAAACGACGGTGAATTCTTTCCAACCAAAGCCCATAAAGTTCTCGCGAGCGAAATATTTGCTCATGGAAAGGGGGAATAAAGTCGGTGGAAGTGGTCCGCCGGAGGGAATGTGAAGCCCGAAACCCTTTGGATCGATGAAGTGGTTTATGGACGAGAGGGGGTGTATTGCTCCACTTGTGTCGCGGAAGGTAGCTGCATTCAACAGGTCAGCCGTATTGGAGCCCAGGTCATTCCACTTCGAGGTAGTCCACCAACGAAGACAGGCTACCAGCTCCTTGTCATTCAGGGTATGGGCGGGTAGGCCTCCCAAAATATCTGATAATGCTATCGGGGGGATCTTCTGTTGGTCGGGCAGCGCTGTGAAGAACTGCG
>JBBPJZ010000921.1:0-11838 GCA_038089015.1 Chalciporus aff. trinitensis
ACGTCGCGTGTAGTCGCCCAACCATGTATGACCATTACCTGCAAGCCTGCATACAGCATAATGTAAGTTCTCAGTAAGCTATATTTGAAGCCTCCTTATGGGTGACCGTAGGGCGGCGTGATCGACGAAGACGAAGATGCGATCATACAACGTCTCGGTAATGTTGTCAAACATCTGTCACGTACGTCATGTCAAGCTTGTTGTGCCTAATTGTTCATCTCTGCGCTAGGTCAATTCCCCGATCCCCAGAAAGCAGCTGAGGACCTGCACGCCTTTGCCAAGGCTAACGAGAACCGACTATACAAGCTACTCAAGACATGTATGGACCCCCAGTCGGACCTCAAGAGCATCGTAAAGTCTTCAGCCGAGTTCCTGCGACGAGTAGAGCAATCCCTCGAATCCGCCCTCCCAACTATGACTACCTTCCTCCGTCGCGCAACCCTTCGTATCGTCAATCAGTCCTCTATCTCGACTCTACTCAAGAGAGTACAAAAGTCATCTCAAACCTCTAAGCATGCCCAACAACTCTTAACTTTTATATCTAAACACTGCCCTATTTTGTACAAACCTCACATGAGCGGTCTCACCAAAGCGATCGCCGATGAATCGAATGTGGTGTTGGTGGAGGTCGGCTTGCAAGCGCTCGCAGCTGTTGCAAGGGCCGATGAATCCCAAGTAGCGCTCGATAAGTGAGTTGGTTGCCTTTTACTCGGCTCACGTCGTTGACGTACACACTTCAGACGAACGCTGGACCGTGTAACGCGGTTCGCACTTGGAGAGAATCCCAGGATCGCCAAGTTTGCAGCCCGCCTATTAGCGTTCTTGAAGGATAGTGAAGATACTTGTGTGGAGATAATCGAAGTGCGTCCCTTTGCTATACTCTCGCGGCTGTTGTGGTTGATCTTGTCGCTCTTAGTCAATTTCGGACAAGCTCCCGGAAGCATCCCCGGAAGAGCTTGTGGCTCATACTACTGTTCTCGCCCAGATTGCACGCTTCCAACCCAACGCATTCGAACAAAAGAGTGATGCCATTATGACCTTTTTGGTCAAGAAACTCCTCATGGGTCGACATCCAAAGGATCCAGTAGGCTCATTAATTTCCTGCCTGCCTAAGCCCCGAGCTGATCTGAACCCGCCATCTTCTAGGAGGAAATGGACACCGATGACGACTGGGTGGACGATGTCGATGTGGAGCCGATACAGAAAGCTCGGGTTCTCGCTCTCAAAGTTTGTCGGAATCGGTGTCTGTCGCATGCATCTTCAGAAACTGCAGTGGAGCTTGCTACACCCGCTCTCAAGATGTTTTCTACGTTACTCGAGCACTCTGGGTCCTTCTCCAAAGATGCACCAGATAGGTAAGGTGTCTTGATGAGGCACGTCCCTGGTGTCCTGGTGCTCATTGTTTGAGCCAGTCCGCAGGTCCAGTCGCGCATGCGATTACAAGCTGCCATATCTTTATTACACCTTTCTAGCGTCGAGGCATTTGCAAACATTATAAGTAACGACTTTATCTGGCTTGCACTCAGTGTCCAGGTAAGTTGTCGTACTCTCGAGTCGGGACGTGAACTGATGAGGACGATTCCAGGATCCATGCTACCATGTTCGAATAATCTTTTTAACGAAACTAGTCTCTCTATTGACGTCGCGCAAACTTCCACCTCGGTTTAACACGATACCCTTCCTTACAATTCACGATCCCGAGGCCGATGTTCGAAACAGGGTGAGTGTTTGTGTTGCGTGGTTTTGGTGTTGAAAGGACTAACAAAACTTGAAACGTCTAGGCGACGGCATATATTTCGTTTGTCTCTAAATCGCTTCCACCTGCCGCAAGAGTTGATCAACTGGAAATCATCTTCATTCGTCTTCTTCATCTTCTCGCGCATCATCCTGATTTCGCAACTGCCCATGAAAACATGCAAGAGATAGCCAAGTATGTTCACAGTTTGTTTGTCTTCGAACGGATGCTTACTCTCTGCGTGATTCTTGTAGATACGTCGAGTTCTATCTGGATTTGATTGCGTCCGCGGACAATATTGCGCTTCTTTATCATCTTGCGATGAAAGCTAAGACTGTGCGTGATGCAGAGTCGCATACATACAGCGAGGTGAAAAGCATCCTGCCATCTTGTTGATCCTCTGTATTGATCCCTGCAACCAGAACCTCTATACGATAGCCGAACTTGCCCAGGAGCTTATCAAGACACGTTCCCACGCTCGTTCATGGACTCTCCAAAGCTACCCTGGCAAAGTCAAACTCCCTTCAGACATCTTGCGTGCGCTTCCGAATCCAGAATCTGCAACCAAGGTGAGTGATGTCTTTCACTGGGGCTCCACAGTACTGAGATGATATCGCCTAGATATTGAAAACGCAGTATCTCTCCGAGGAAACGGTGACTTGGTTGAAGGAGATGAAAGGACACAAGCCAGCTGCGCCCGCAAAGGTGAGCAAGATTCGAATCTGGTCTTGCATTGTTTGTCCGCTGATGAGGGATCTTCTTGCGCCATAGGAAAAGAAACGCGAGCCTAGGGAGATGAAAGATGGCAAGCCACCACCTGCGAAGCGTAAGGCGTCCCGGGCCCGCGCAAACGGCGCTCCAAAGTGGGTCTTGACGAAAGTGGGAGAAGCTTCATTTTCCTGACGTTAACTCCTTCCTTTCATTTTAACAGACGGGCGAAGACGCAGAAGTCGGCGCGGTGGAATAGCGATCAGTCCGAGTCGGAAGAGGAGCCATCTGATGATGAAACGGAGAATGAGCCGTCGGAGAGGGCGACGTCGCCAAAGCAGTCGAGTTCTGTGCCTAGTGAGCCTGGTCATGAGAGCGATAAGGAAGAGGGTGGTGGTGGTGAACCATCAGAACGAGAAAAGAAACTCGGTCGAAAGGCGAGAGCGAAGGCCCAGGTGAGTCACCGCCCAGTGAAGCCGTATTATGCCGTATGATTGATACGATGTGTCCGCAAACAGGAAAAGATAAGCCAACAAATAAAGAAGAGCACAACACGACCCAGAAAGTCCTGACATTGTTCGTTCGTACAAACGAAATGGCTTTGTATACGACATCTTTCACGATTTGTGTATTGCTATGCATGTTCTGTTGCTCTCATAATCGCTTTGCTTTGATTCGTTCTCCAGGTTGACCTCATGCTGTACGTACGGAACTTCTAGTCTTGGGAGTGATGAGAGAGCAAATTGGACAGGAACGAGATAGGCTGATAAGGCGGCAAGGCCTGTGTCCCTCCTTTTATGTCCCTCCGTATCTGATTCCTGGTAGCTTGTCGCATGACTCGCCCATACTCGCGGCTGGCAGGCAGAATTGAGATGTGATGATGCAGACTGTCTTTCTGAACCTTCGAATTCTTTGACTTGTACACTGAGCCGCAATCCCGCAGTTATCCCGCAGTTGGAGGCCCGCGGCCCGCCCAATTCCTCGGCAGTATTACGAACTGCGGGACCCACTGATGCATGCCCAATGACGTAAGATACACAATCTCCCCCTTTTCCTTATTCTTTTCTCACATCGCCCATATGTCCTTCTCCCTGAAGCTGAGAACTCTAAATTAACACTATCCTGAGTCCTGGTTGCAGATTTCAATCTGCGCAACCTTGACACATGCTACCTCTGAGTGCTTCAATTCTCCATTTATCCCGAGGTATTTGACGTGAGGCCCAAAATAAGGTGGACCGCCTTGGGAATAAAGGTTATTGAGGGGCATCGTGTGGCATCACGACACTTTCCCAAGCAAGTCTTTGACCTAAGTTACCATCCGTCTGACATGATTATTCGGCCGCGTTTATGAGACGGGTGGTGGGACTCAGGCTTGGACTAATTGGTGGCGTCTGGGACCCGCCCAGATCGAGTCCGGCACGCACGTTCCGCACATTTCCAACACTTTTCTGTGTTCCACCACCATGTCGTTCGTTGGTGAGTTCTTTGCGCCGATGTACTGGGGTGAGTTGCTGCATCTCTGGATTTCTGACTTCGCTGTTCATCGGAGGATCCGCGCTAACCACGGTCATAGGCTTCGTGTGCTCCACCATGTAGGTTTTCGTTGATGCAGCTTCCAGAACACGTCGGTCTCACACGTGGTTGGGTTTGGTAGTCTCGTAGGCGCGACGTTGATTCAAGGGTACACTTACTTCAGTCGTAATCGGGATCCAACTGGCATTCAAGTTGCAGTAAGTGGTGAAAGCGTCTTGTCTGATAATCGTTGGCTGAGTCCGTCGCTCGTTTTTGCAGATAACGTTTATGCTGTGAGTAAAACTTAGCCAAGACTATAGAAAGATCGAGTGTCGCTGAAAGGGGATACTTGTCGTCGACAAGATTGCTAGACTTGGCGTCGACGGTGGTGATGGCGATCACTATCAACCATTACTTTGTGACTCTTTTTCGATTGTCTGCTCTTGATATCTGCACGCTTACTTTTTTTGTCACCAGGTAGTCAATTTCGGCAACATTGAAACCTTTGGGACTATTCCACCGTGGGTTACTTCTCAGTCCTTGCGGAGAAAGATCCCCCCGGTTGACGTTAGCGCCTAATACAGGGAATGGGTCCTCGAGACGACGTTGACTGCGATCGTCACATGCATGTGCGTAATAGCCCGGGTGCTTCTCTTCCGAGTGAGTCACACGCTGATGATGGCACTCAGTGCCCAGCTGTTCTTTGCGACTCGCATCCAGATAAGTATGTTTCTGTGCCAGGTTTGCAATACGGCCTAGAACTGATTTATTCGTCTCAAGTCATGCGACAGTTTGCTGTGTTTGGATTGTGGGAGCGGGTGATTCCAGGGACCATCGTTCGTCTGCATTCTGTGACTCGTGGTAAAGCAATTATGCTGACTAGGTGTTTATAGGTATCTACGGCGATACTCTCGCTAGGTAATCGCAGGCCTTTGTTGGAGCATCTGTTGGTTACTGATCCAAACTTCTTTCTGTAGGCGCGGGTATTGGCAAGTATTTGTCCATAGATCTTACCTTCTTGTGCTCATGATGTGATGCAGGTAAGACCGTCGTAATAGGGACGCTCCCTCCGATCGATCTTGGCGGAGAACAAATGCTCGTATGTCGACTTCTGTTCCATTATCCCAGTAGGCTCATCGCTACAGATTGCCACCTGCCTTGAGGAAGGCTTCGCCTTCGTGGCGGACCTCTTCACGACATGTACACTCATTTATATCCTCGCCTCCGCTCGAGAAGGCATTCGCAGGTTGGTCCGGGCGTTGTCTCCCCTTGAACCTCATACGATTCTTCATCTTCTCAGAAAAGAATCACCTATTCGACGACTGTTTTTCTTCACGTTGAATCGTGGTATACTGGTCACAATGCTCCAGGTTGGGACGCTTATTGCGTTTGTGAGCGCCACTAGTTATATGTACTGGTGAGTTTAATGGCGGTTCGCTTTAAGGATGATAATGAACCTTGGAATACCCTCGTAGGATGCCCTTCCACCTTTGCAAGAGCAAGCTCTATACCAACACGCTGCGTGAGTGCCGTCTTCGCTGTGATCGTGATCTTCCCCCTGATTAAAGCTTGTAATTTATGTAGTTGCCATGTGAGCCACCCAGTACCATCGCGGATGTATGTTCCAGCGCTGACCGACCAATCCAGGCTTAATTCGCGAAAATCGACGGAGGGTTTTTCAATACCGCGAACGCCTCATATCAGTAGACATGTCGCAAACTCGAGCGGTTATCAGGAAGACACGCAGGATACATTATCTCGCATTTCCCTCCACGTACGTACCATGCCAGATCACATACCTCCGCCACGTTCTGAGTCATTTCAAGGACATACCAAGCGGGGAAGAAACGCCTGATGAAGCACAAATCCGAGCCTGGGAGAGTGCGAGAGTCAATTGGGATCCTCCACCGACCGCCTCAAGTTGGAAAGACAGTTAGATGTGCAACTTAAAAGGTCCGACTTGTTCTCGCACTCATCATCGACATCGTGACCAAATATTCACCCCATTTGTACATTACAACACCCCATCCAATACGGCATGATGTCAAAACTGTTGAAATAACATGATGGATGGCGTCCACCCTCTAATTAGGCAAGGATGTGAGTAGGATGTGATGAGGAAGGCTCAAACCCTGCCATTCCGAGTCTAGTCATTCAGGGTTCTAGTTTTCAAAGGCCTAGACTGCAGTATGGGTTCGAGATCTTCGAGTAGATTGAGACTCGAGTCATAACGATCGTTTCGAGAGTCCTTGAACGAATTGCGAGGTATGATTATGCTCTCGCTTTGGAAGCATCATGTCCTGGTCTCCTGGATATAGGGAAACGTCAGATGACTACAGGCGACTCTAGCTCAATCCCACTACCTCCCCCAGCATAAACCTCGTTAAACTGCAACACCGGGACCTCCTCACCGGCTTGTAAATACCCTTCGGCTACATTAACGAGGGACTCCGAGTCCAGCCCACATTCTATGGAATAGTTCTCGCTGGTGCAAAAAGAATCACTTCAAGTACCAATGAATGGCTTACAAGCGGTTTTGAATTGTCTCGGGTGCGATCATTACTTCAGTAGAATCTCGTGAAAGGCGGTCTTTGTGGCGATAAAGACTGAAGAACTTCTGCTCGAGTTGCCAGTTCCAGCTCAAGGACTCAAGGTGGTTTGTGGTCCATGCAACATGATCGAGAGAAATTGGCAGCTTCTAAAACTCTACCAGGAGGACAAGAGACCGCCAGACCTCAGACTGGAGGTAATACTGGAAGGACGTGTGAAAGACATCCTAGGCCGCCAGTTACTTTGGAGCAAGGTGAGTCCGAGTTGCAAGATGTCCGTTTCAGCTTCTTGAAATTGGAGAGTTCTTTGTTGTACATCATGGTGATTTTCTAGAGCCTTCATGAGAAAATTGCCAGATGCCGGTGAAAGAGAGCTTGCTCATCCTTTGGAACACCACAGAGTGACCACTTTAGTGGATTTCACCAAGCCTTCCGGGTACATATGGACACGACAAAGAATGAGCCGGGTATTGAGTTAGAGCAAATCTCTCCTGTGTCATTATCGGTCTCAGATGATATATCAAGTTGACAAACAAACGGGACTGGAAGGTGCACGACTTTGTCTCTCTTGTCCCCCGTCCACTCCCGCTCGTCATGTTATTTTATCGGTGGTACTACCAAAAACATAGCAGGCGATACCCAGTCATTGGACATCTCCCTGACAGGATGCCTTGCATGTGCAAACAAAGATGCTCCGGCAGTGACAAGGATTGAGAAGTGATTGCACTATGACAAAGGACTCAGGATTAGAATCAAAATATCTGTACATCCTGGGTAGGCGTACCACTAAGAGGCCTGGTGATCGGGCCCTCCGAGTCCGCATGCAAAGCATCACCACTCAGCATGTTACTGACTGAATCCTCATTAGGAACAGTCTGAGTGATTTCTCTGACAGGCATGGAAGGTTCAGAAAGTTGACCTCCGACTGGCCCATTGCTTTCGAAAGCGAACTCAGTGCTGTCCCCCGCTGCATATGTCTGAAAAAAGGGGACTTCGGAGGCGTTTGGGAAGTTGTCGTTCACCGAGTTATAACACACAAGTGTTGCGATCTGGCAACCATGCCTGAAGCGAAGGGTATATTTGTACAAACGTTGCGTCTCTGAACCACGATAATATCTTTGAAACAATTCTGTTTCGCTGGCTTTGAAGAAGAAATTATATCAGTAAAACACATGTAGGCATTACAGAGGCGCCTTTCCGCACTTCTTGTCCATGTAAGGCCATCCCTGTACCTTCCACCTTCGTATATCAATACGTTTCCGCTGACCACGAGCTCACGACGTGCCTCGAGCTCTTCCCCATTGAAGGTTCGGACTCTGTTTAGAGAATCGATGCGACCACAGAGGAATGCTTTTACAATGCGCTCTGCGTCTTCCCGGGTCGTTACTTTGACCTTGGAGTAGGCTGGGAGCAAGGTCATCGGAGCTGAGTAAATGTAAAGTCGAGATACTGGAGTACTGCCGCTAGGACTTTGTATTGAACAAAGGAACGGCGTCAGACTGATAATCGGGCTAGGGAGAACGTCCCGGAGTCATTTACTGTAAAATGCATTGGGCTTGGCTTGAGTTTTTGCATTTCGGCTTTTTGCGTGGTCCAATTTGGACGAAATGAAGTCTTCTTTTGGACGAGAGTACTGGAGTCTGGAGAACAAAGATTCAAGGAGTCAGGCGTTGATCATGAGTGAAGTTAGCCCCCACCCCCGAGTACTGAGTAGTGAAACACTTGGGAAACATTTGGGGTCAGCCAGGTCCGACATGTTCTAGGACTCATCGTCGAGAACAGAAATCCATCCCATTTGTATATTACAACGATCAATCCACATGATGTAAAAACTGTTGAAAGTAACGTGCACCGCCAGTTTATGGTGGTAAATAGTGTGACCGGTATCCTGGGGCGAAATACAAGACATTACGGTAAGGTGAAGAGGGTTGTTTGGATGTTATATGCCCCGACGGGAAACGAAGTTCTGATGAGAAGAGATTGGTTATTTTCTCGAAGATGGCCTGATGAAGGGCTGACCTCCAGATCCTGCGATGTCGCAACAGCAAGCACGAACTTCCTTTCGCCGTCGGTTACTTGACCCGAGTCACCGTAAGTGGACAGCAAGCTAGAACCTAGAGGGTCATCGGACAGCTTACCTATAGCGAAGATGTTATTCCTCAGGAATTCAGCCAAATCTGCGAGTGGGGTGGCAGGGGTGATCGTAAGATAGGGATGTGATTCGTTTCGTTTGAACTTTGACATATATTGCCTCACTGTATCACTCTAGTAAACATTAATGGCCCAGGTGGAAGGAGAGATTCGGTGATCAGAAAGCGATCACGGGGAAGGTGAAGTGGCGCACGTACTGGATTTGCATTTCCTGCTTGGGATTTTTCTCTAAGCGCAGCGGCATCGATGTATCCCAAGGGCCGTCTGGTTTTCTTATCCAGTACTCTGGGTAGGGATGTACTTAGATCTGCAAGGACAAGGGAAAAGATGCTCACGGTATATGAGTGAAGTCGCGCTCGTACGCAAGCTCGACTGCGCGTGAGATGGATGCATCAGCTGGAAGTGTGAACGCCGGGGGGAGTTGGAGATCCTTGAGGTCATCGGTTGAGCTATTCCAGGAACTGATGTCACTGTGCAGATTCATCGCACCTCTACAACGGCACCTCGATATTTGTCTCCTTGCGACATTAATCTGATCTGTGATGCAGATGGGTGGATGGGAAAAGGATAGGTTAACTCGTTGTTTGACTGCCTCAACTTGGTCTTCCTGTAGTTTCGCCCTTCCCCTAGTGGTAGAATCGTCATAGCAAGGGGTCGATTGGTCGACCAATCCGACCAATCGACCAATTTTTCACACTCCGCTTCGGCCGAGTTCCGACAGCGTCGTCCGACTCGACCGAAGCGACCAGTGGGCGGGGCACGTGCGCCTCCGCCGTGTGGCAAACAGGGGTCGTACTACTTATGGCTACCTAAAGCTCAAAGCTCGTACTCGCGACCCGCTCAGCAGCAGGGGCGCTCAGACGGGCGGGCCGTTGTGGGCCGAGTGGGGGGGAATTTTCGCTAAGGTCGAAAACCGTTGTGACGCCACAGCGCCCGCGAGGGGGCAGTCGGAAGTGGCTGTGCTAGCCACGGGAGGACCCGGAAAGTGCGAGTGAGCAGGCCGGGAGGGCTGTCGTGCGGGCGAGCAAGGACATAACGAGAGATCGTGATTCGACGAGATGGTAGCTATAGCCTATAGGTACAGCAAGCCAAGTGGCCAAACTTACTCGAGGACAGGAACAACCGAAGAAAAAACGGGGGAGGGGGAGACACTTCGAGTTGGAGGGGGGGACTCGGAGGCTCGATGGATGAGACGAGAGAGACGGGAAAAGAGAGAAGAAAAGCGTGATTAGTCATGGCATGCAGACGAGACGAACGAGCACAGAAGAGGAGGGGAATGTCACCACACTGTTTGACGGCCAGCCCAAACTCGAACTCCTCGGTGGTGATGGGGTCGAGCCATCAGTTCCCGAGGTCCTCCTCGAGGTAGCTGACACGGAGCCAGCTCGAACTGTCCCGCTGGATGACACGGCTGCCAGACATGACGCCGTCGAGCTTGAAGGTGGGGTACAGTTTGAAGAGGGCCATGGGAGGGCCGCTGTTCTCGGAAACGAGGGTGATGCGAGCCGCGAGCATGCTGACGAAGGCTTGGGCCTCGAGAATCAGGATCCCGCGCTGTCCCCATCCCGACGGATTCCCCACGACGAACTGCTCGTGAACTTGCTTCACCGTGCTAAGAAAGGCATTGATGTGGAAGGCGGTGCCCCCGGAGAACACACCCTTGGGCTGTGGCCACGGTGGCAAGGCCTCGCCGTCCTTGGGTTTGGACTTGACGCCGTCCGCGCAAACGCCCTTCTTGTGGTTGATGGGGGCCTTTTCGGGACCGGGGTACATGATTGTTTGGCAGCGTGTGCAGGTGTGGACCTTGCGATTCTGCAGGATGGTTAGCAACCTGCGTGAACCACCTGGACCCTGAGGACGTGGCAGCGTCGGTGATTGGGACATACCGTGGGTCTTCCGTTGGGGTCTGATTTGACGAGCTGGATGACCGAGCAGTGGCGGCGCCAAAACGCCTCCGTGTTGCGTTTCGCTGTCGTCGTATGTTTAGCATGCACACGAAAAAGAGTAAAGACAACCTGGGAGTTGTGATGTACTTACACTTGAAGTCGTTCTTGAGAATTCGTTCAACGAGGCGAGGCTCCATGTGACCGAGGGTTTCCAGGAGGGCTTGGGGATTCTTCTTGATCACGTTCGGGCCAACCTTGAGGATGAGGCGACGGTTGTACTCAGTGGTGGCATCAACCCACTTTCGAGGCGTCATCTGGTATGACAGCCAGCCAAGCTCGGCTCACATCTCCATGAAGAGATAGAACTCTTCATTGCCCTTGATTTCAAGGGATTCGGGGGGGATGCCCGTTGCAAGAGCGAAGAGTTTTTGTGAGCGAGTCTCACTGGTGGTGCGTTGCACCCCTTGCGTGGCCGTGTTTGTCAACATGAGCAGCAGTGCATCAGGTGGGGTGGGTGGATCGGCGACGATGGGAGAGGAGACAGGAAGGGACCCGAAGTCGGATGAATCAGAGGTGGGATGGCAGTCAGCAGAGATGGAAGGGGGCGGTGCATTCAACCGTCGGGATTTCGGGGGCTTGGTGGTGGTGCAGCCCTCAACTGTCTCCACAGGACGTGAATCGACTTGAAGAAAAGACGAGGTGTTGAAAAAACCATCGAGTGTGGCTTGCTGGCTGTTGCCGGGCTCACCATTCAAGTTGACGAAGCCTGAGGTGCTGGTGATGGAGGGTGAGTCCGTGTCCAAGTCTGCTGCCTTGCGTTTAAGGGAGGCATTGGCAGCTGCAACGGGAACGGGAACGGCAGCTGGCTTCAAATCTGATGAGGGCCGCAGGGGAGCCATAGCGACTGTTGTTGACGATGAGCCCGGGTTGGCGGGCTGTGCCAAGAGGTCAGGGTCGATGTGGTACTCATTGAAGAGGACCTCTCGACTGATGTCGAGGGCATGTTCAACAACGTCAGTTTCCTCCGACATGGACTTCCATTCCCGGCTTGATGAAAGGAGCATGGACGGACCGAGAAATTCGAGTTTCAGAGGGGCAGCTTCCTCCACCTTGAGCAGGCCACCGAAGGATGAGGAATGTTGGGACTTGACAAGCCCAAAAACCTCGCCGGAGTCGGCCACACGAAGTTCAGGAAGCAAAGGGAGTGACAGGTGAGTAGGCTGGCATGCACGAAGCTGGTTGTAGAGCTGGATGATCATGTTCATCAGGTGAAGGTGATGCGAGCCAGATGTGAATT
>JBBPJZ010000922.1:0-11833 GCA_038089015.1 Chalciporus aff. trinitensis
TCCATGCCCCCGGACATTCGAAACGCTAGCCAAGGAAGGTAGTGATCATCAAATCGGCCTGGAAATGAAGCACTCAGTTCTCAGTGGCATCCCATATGAGCGCAGTCACTTGACAGCGTTGTGCCTGGTGGGCCGGGACCAGCTCGGGGGCGACATCCCCCAGAGCGATGGCAAGGGTCCTGGCGCAGTGCCTGTGGCCCTGTAATAGGTGTAGGTTGGCGCTTTAGCCTCTATCCAAGCCCTTTTGCTCAGGGGCACCTAGCCTCCACCTGGGCCTCTTCAGCATTGGTTCTCTTTCGTCAATCGGACCTCGCAACGTCCATACAGATGAGTGATACTAGCCTTTCAGTTCCCCTTTCGAGAGAGAAGTCAACCTGCCGAGCATGGGAGGGAAATCAATCTACCACCAAATTGGTTTGTTTGGGCTTCTCACTCCATCGTATGGCAGTTCCCCGATACCAGACCCGGCAATGATCATAATCGGTTCAGGGAATGAGGGCGTAGTGGTATTTTATGTGATCACAGTCCTGGTGTTCGTGATTTCCGTCATAGCCATGTGGGGAACAATAACACCTGACACTAGTAATCGGTTCTACTTTTAGAGAGAACCTACTTGGCACAGTGTTCGGGTGTGTTACCACAACCCCCAAGTTGTCTATAGGAACTCGTAGTTTGTGGTCCAGAGGCCAGAACGCTTTCTCTTGATGGGCATTAATCATGGATGATGGTTCTAGCTGACGGAGCGCACGCCGCCTATCCATCCTGCAGCACTATCCGCGATCGAACAAATCTTGGAGCTCTCTTCAACTGGTACTTGCTCGGTTCTGCTAATACGGCGTGACTCAATTGGGATTTGACAGAGAAGCACTTTTTTGACACCACCCCTCGAATGAATGGCATTAAGTACACTAGCCTCGTGTACAGTTGTCATTCGGAGTTGGAGCATAGGCCCCGAGAGAAGTGTCTACTGTGCCGGCTTGAGATCCGAGGAGACCATAGCCCTCTCGCTAGGTGAGCACAAATATTTCTGCCGACGTCTCTCCACACACTTCATTCGTAAGTAGATACGATGGCAATAGTATCGTGCTGATTGAGAATCAATCGAGTACCCATCAAGGATCACGGCGGTTTCCGGTCTGCCATACCATCGCAGGAATCCTTGGAAAGTTCGACCGAATCTAGACTGCCAGTGGCCCTTACGTCTGTGGTGGCTTTACAGGTGCATCAGTCCCTCAACTCTGAAGGCCCCTGAGCTGGTAAGCAAGGATTGTTTACTCGGTCCACAGACGTTGCTCCCCGCTTGTAAATGTAAATGTTTCTGGAATGTCTTCTGTGGCGTACCCTTTGACCTGGACTCACTGCCTGGAAACGGATTGTATTGGTTCCATATCCATCAGTATGTATGACATCGCTGCCACTGCTACATTTTCGGGTCTTATATTGTCGATTTTGAAAACACTGTGGCCAGATCGGTGGGCATCAACTTGAGGTTCTAAGAGTGGCTGACACCTTGTTTCACTGGAAAGTAAGTTCTTCCTGATGGGGTCGCGTAGATTGATAGAACAAAATATTCATAGGGTGCTAGTGGGGTTTCAAATGGTTACGCTTGACATCCATTGTTGTTTTGTCATTTGCGCCCTTCATCGTGCTATGATGAATAACGTCTGACATTGTTCGGTTCTATGCTCGGGTCAGCACTCAATAGCAAAATAAGGTCACATCACCACTTCGTCACCACCCTACATCAGCCCTCCAGGTTCAATCTCAGCAGCAGAGGCCGTTGGTGTTAAAGAATGATTTGTCTATGTAAGAGGATGAATCAGTAGATTTTCTCTCACTTTTAATCGTGCTCGACAAGGTCTTACGGAGGACCTGTTCCAGGGTGCAGGTTATCAATTACTCGGTAGCCATTTGTGATGGAACGGTCGCATAATCTCCCTTCACACGAGGCAGGTCATGACGGATCGATGAAATCTTATGGTTTCTTTGACAGGTGCTTCCTCGGCTCTGTTAAGTTGGCCTCACTGAATCGGGGAATGACAGAGAAGCTCTATTCTCACATCATCCCAAAATGATACGTATCGAACCTATGTTCGGAGTTGATAAGGTGAACTCGTTGGGTATAAAATGCCCTCTCACTCCTTCCCAGTTCCCCAGGTTGAAACACTCTGTTCAACTTTCATTCCTATCGATCTCACATAAGTCATCCCCCACAACATCTTAACATGGTCAGCCTCTCAGGTAGTATGTTCGGCGTAAATGCCGGAGTGGATGCCAACTTAAAGACCGGTATCACCGGACACTTGAGCTTTGGCTCCTCGCAGGTGTTTTCCCGGACCCTGACGTTTAATACGTGAGCAACATTCGTGTCCTTTTTTCGTGGCTTCTTGGAGCTAACGTTTTGGGCTACGATGTCAATTGTAGTCAAGATCTTGGAATTGATGGCATGCTTATGCTGACGTTCGACAAGTACATTAACGGAATGTACGACGACACCTTTCCTGTTTGCTGGAGGTAACTACTTGGGTATGCCTCTATCACAGCTACTGATCAGACGATCAGGATGATACGGTTTGGTGCTACAGGTATATGCTCCAGCAACTCACTCCAATATACTTAGAACCCACTCTCTTGTGCATACAGGACCCGAAAGCACGGCAACATTCGAGAGCCAGTACGTGCGATATGATTAGCAAATTAATGTGATTCGAACGAAAGGCCGTTGTATGCACCATCTAGGGCAGCCTTCTGCAAGCCTCAGGTTGATCACGCTTCCGACACTATTGTTGATGCTGGTACCTATACAAAACTCAATGTGAGTGACCATCACCAAACTCAGAAGAGTTAATGGACCAGATTACGTAGATTGGCCAGAAGACCACCTTGGTCAGGGATGACAACGAAGTATATAGATTTTCTGTGAGTCTGCATCCAGTGACCCGTGCTGCTTAGCACCTGCTCCTAATATTGTCACTCACTGACCCGGTTGTAGACTCCTGAAACTGGTCAGAGTGGCACCATGAGGGCTCTCAACGGTACCCAACTCAAGGAGGACCTAGCCGTCGGTGAGTCAACAGCTTGACCGCAGTACTTCTCTGCAGAGTACTGAGCACATTTTCATGTGTAGGTTTCCTCCGTCACGGTGAATTCGCTCCTACTCCCATGCTCTACTTCAAGGGGGTTGGGTTCGTGATTTTTATTTCAAGCAAAATATACACTCATTCACGTAATTGCAGAGCAGGGTCGTTTATTCAAGCAAAGCCTGAGCCGGTCCTGCGCGCTTATGTCACGTCTCAGTACCAAGAGACCCAGATCATCAGGGGTGAAATTGACACTCCCTCGATCTGGGAGCGAGACCTCAGCACGCTTGATGTGAACACTGTGTGGGATGTTAAGTACGACGCTGCGTCGCGCAAGTTTAGCATCTCCCCGGCCTAAGCGTCAACTTCTCTAGCGTTGGAGGAGTTGGATGTCGAATCGAACAGGAATGAGCTCGTTGTACATTAGTTACTCCCTTCGAAAGTCTCAGTGTCAGTGTATGTGTACGGTTGCGCTTGTTCTGCTATGTCTCTTCAATGAAATAAAGGCGATTAAATCTGACAACGTCCATTCTCAGCGTGGTTTGAATGTGAATGCAGTGATGGCAAGGCGGTATGCAGATGTACCTGTATTGATCAGAACTCGCGACAATCTTATCTTTGGTGAGGACCGTACCATTTAGATAACATAGTCGTCTGGAAGACCAGCACATTACCACAAGGTCGAGGACCATCGTACTAATAGGCAGTAGTGGTGGATGACGGTGCCTAGCTCATGTGATCTAACGTGGGTTCACAACCTGCTTAGATAATCGGATATATCACTACTTGTGAGTGAAGACTACAGTAAAAGATGTATCACACCATTACCGTAATTAGCCCTAAGGGATGTATCAAAATTGCTATATGGCCTGCTGAAGGAGGGAAGAGTCGGACTGAGAGGAGCTTATCCGACGTTTTGAAGCTAGCGTAAGTCCTTGTTTTTTTTTTTTCTATCGTCCGTGCTGCGCGTGACAGGGGTTCGCTTACCGGTGCAACTGGCAGGTGGCCGTAGCCTGGATATGCATGGATACATTCTATTCCGCAGCCATACTCTACGTTTATCTCTTTAACTGCAACCCGGATTTCTGACTTGCTGAACCCATTGTCGGAGAGGAATGCAAGCACGAGGATAAGGGACAAGGTCCGTACTCAATCCTCATTGTCCGCCTATTTCATTGCAGATGAACTCTTGAAAGTCAGCACCCTCTGTTGGAAATCCGCACTCGTCGTAGTCTGTAGTCAGCTTACATAACCATACTGAGCGTCGTGCGCGTGTCCGTAGTCTACCGAATCTTGCTTTTTGCCCTCGTTCAGAGTCCCTCAGAGCCTCGTTTTTTAACACCCTCCATGTACATCCTGGTACAACCGACTATTTTCATGACTCCTTTCTTGATTCTTCCTGGCACTATCGTCTCCCTAATTCGGCATAGCTACTCATAAACCCCGAGGAACATTGTACCCGGTGGGCGGGGACCAGCTTGGGGAGCATCCACTAGAGCGGTGGCAAGGGTCCTGGCTGGTGGCTGGTGGCATCGTTATGGTTGGCGTCGTGCGGAGTCAACGAACCCCACTTGTGGCCACCTAGCCTCTCCCTGGGCCTCTCCAACGTATATACGTGATTCGCGTTCCTTTTCTGCGTTATTGTCTTAGGCAAGGTCTTTACACCATTAGGAAACAGTACTCGATTTCATACAAGGACCTGCAGCACTCCAGAAAACGAGTCTAAACAACAACAGTCATTTCTGCCATCTTCAACCTCTATGCCCCCTAGCATGAGCTGGAATGAGTCATTACGAATACGATATGTAATAGAGCTGTGGAGATATATCGCTCCTTCTGTCACCGAAGTGTCAATCAACCCGTCCACAACCTTTGAAGACTATGCATCATGCCAGTACTTGTGCGTAATATCATTGTTGTCACCAGTCAGCTTCTGGCACTGAACTTTCCTTTTCTGTGACTGCGTTTGAACCCGTAGATGGAATGATTAATACTTCCGCATCTTCTCTTCTATTCGGCTACCCTGCTGAGCAGATGAGAATCCGTGAATGGCTGAATGACATTCCTCCTGTCACAGGGATTCTTCTCTTCCATTCTTCCCATAATGCCCCCTAATATCTGACATACCAGAACACCTCTGCATGGTCTTTGGTTGCGCAAGTCGATTGGTTTACTTACCCCGGGAAGAGTAGAGTTGAACTTGAGGCGGGCGCAGATGGTTGAAATGCGAATGGGGCTCCACCGATGCATTGATGGTAAGACCGGTACGCCCGCCCATTTCAAACATGAGGAAGGTTCATCAAACAATGAAACCTAATATTTGTTTGAACAGGTACTTGCTCGGTTCGACAAATGTGGTCGGACTGAATTCCGAGTTGACACAGAAGCCAAGTTCCACAGGTCGCCTGACCCTGCGTGTCGTCACTCGTGATTCAGGGTTAATCGGGCCGTTGATGCGTATAAATGTTGTCCTCCATTGCCACCCTTCAAGCGCTGACCACCCTTGACATCCCACAGTATCGCAGAATGAGTTTCAAGCTTGGGAGTTCTTTATTCGGCGTAGATGCGGGAGTGGAACTAGGCTTGAAAGGTATCAATGCGAACATCGGCAAGGCCTCCGTGGGCATCTCCACTGGTATCGGTTCCGATCGCTCCAGTACAAATACCACCAGTGGTTCCGCTACCAAGGCCTCTGGTGAATCCACCACTAGCACCGTAACTGGTGCGTCGACGGCACCAGTCACTACCAGTAGCTTCCGGAAGTTGACCTTCAACTCGTGAGTGCTGTCCAAATTCTTTATAAAGTTGCTTTGACTCGCATTTTGATCGATGATGTTAATCGCAGCAATGATCTTGGCGAGGATATTCTTCTTGTGCTGACGTTTTACGATGCTACGGAAAAATCCGATAAATGTCCTATTGCTTGGAAGTGAGTGATATGTCCTTCACGTCTGACTGTAGCCACTCATGGACATTGCGGGGTTATCGAGCTTCAAAGCATAGGTATTCATTTCGGCAGCTTGCCCCCTTGTCTGCTGTCCTTATCTGTGTCCTTTTCTTCTGCCTCGTAGGCGTTTGCTCCATCCCAGTGCTTTTCGACAATAACGAGTGAGTCTGATCTATGTAATAAATGTGTAGTACGCCGAGCTAAGATCTCATATTTATCTAGACTCGTATTCGCTAAACCGGAAACCTCAGACAGGGATGATGGTCGGGGTAAAATAGTTGAAATATACTCTTCTAATGCAGTCATCAAGGTGGGTTCCACATCCAGCATCACGACGATCTAAGGACGCGAGGTTCAATATTACGCAGGTCGGTCAAAAGACTACCTGGGATGGGAAGGACCTCTCGGTGAGATCCTCCTGATCTGCTCCCATTGATTCAAGTTCTAATTAGACCGTAGAATGCTCAAGATGATGCGAGTAGTCAGACCATGAAGGCATTCAATCAGACGCAGGAAGCCGTAGAAATGGTCCTCGGTAAGTTGCGGTTCGATTGCTTGTTTACCTGGGAGCTCAACATGCCTCTGGATAACAGGTTTCTATCCTGAGGATGGCGTCATGATTGCCGATGCAATCCTTTCCTATGAGAGCATCCAGTATGTCATTACTTCCTTTCTTCTAGTGAAGTAGATGCTTACACAGAATACGGCAGACCTGGAGGTCGGGCCGAGGCGACCGCGCCGAACGTCTTATACGTTTATCGAGTCGAGCGGGAGGCGTACTATACCCAGCAAGTCATCTCGGGGCCAATCGATGGCGTCGAGATCTGGAAACATGACACTTTGTCGCTTAACAGATACACTACCTTGGAGGTCAAGTACAACAAAGATTCTGACGCTGTGACTATCGTTAAAGCCTAGGCGTCTTAAGAGGAGTCAACTGCTGCCCCCTGGGAGGATCTGGGATCCGAGCCAACTGGAAGCTTCTGTACGTTAGCTATTCTGCGCAAGGATGAATGTATTTTTTGCCGACTTGATATCTCTTGTAATATAAACCCGATCCGAGACAACTGTGGCCTGAGTGAGATTTCGGTATCCTTCCCTTTCATCCCACAAATTCGCCGCGACTTGGGATCTCGAGTACTGCACTTTCGCTCTCACCAAGGGTTATGTTCCAACTCCAACCCCGGGACTTGAAGTCGGTATACGTTACATACCCTCGTTGGATGGAAAGGCCTTGTCTTTTGCTGGGAGTCTTTTATATATGCCAAGGAAATCGATCGGACAAATGCGACCATGTCTCCTGCACACATCACTGAAATCATTAATACCAGATTTTTGGCATCCCTGTGTTATGTTATTCAAAACCCACTGAATAAGCAGTGCTCAGTGGCAAGGGGAAGCGCCCTATTCATTATTCCAACTCGTACACAACACCAGTAATGTCCATTACGAATAATCCATCGATGCACGGTCCAAGCTCGAGACACGAGCGTACTCGAGGAGCAACCTAAACGGAGTATTCATAACAGGAATCAATTATCATATCTTGCAATACATAAGAAACTCACCGATAGAGATATGCCGTCATGTCCTCTTTTCTCCAAAATCGCCGGCTCCATTCCTTGCCTGCTTTCGCTATTCGTGCTGCAAGGTCATCGTGGACGCGGAAGAAGGCAATTGCGTCGTAGAGATCTGTATATGATACTTGGATGGGAACGTAGTGAACCCATGGTGCGATACGCGACATGTACCTGCATATATCAATGTCAGTCTTGTCATGCGATCCGTCGGGGATCATACTACCACTCCGGATAGATCGTCGCCTTGAAGACGAGAGCGTTGCTCGTCATCAGACGCTTGAACCGGCCCGACCATCCGTTTCCGTCGATCTGACATGCAGTGACGTCAAGTAGAATGATAACATCAGCATATATGCGCCTCGAAAAAAAAAAAGATATAAAAGGCCGACTCACGTCGAAGATGAACTTGTACCTTCCCTCTTCCTTCCTCCCCTGCCTCGCCTTGAACTCCCACAACATCTCCATCTCCTGACACGTTCCAGCGCTTTCATCGCATGCCACAGGGGCATCGGTGAACGCAACGTCCATCCAAGCAGGATTGATACTTCCGAGAGGCATCGTCTCAGGCTCACCAACGGGGCGTGTATCGTCGTCTGGTACGTGTAATACGCTGATGTTTTCATCGAACGCGTTCGTGAGCGTGACAAGCCTCTCTCTGTGTGCATGCATCCACAACGATGTTGGAGACGCATATATTCCTGTCGTGCTCCCCCTCCAGTTGAGTCGTTCATCCGACTTGAGATCCCATGGGAGATCACCCTCGGCTTTGCTGTTCGATCCGGACATCCAGCCATAACTCAGAGGTGGACGGATGTCGTGATGGAGAAGCGTTGAGCAGAGCGAGAATCGGGGCACGAGCGTGCGTTGGGGGAATGGACCATTTTTGTGGGAGAGGAATTGACCGTGAGCGGTCAGCAGCGATGGGTGTTTGCAGGGGTTCATCGCCTCCCGATGTGAGGCAATGAACGTCTTCTGAGTGGACGACGTGTTCTGGATGGGATTTGCATCGGAGAATAGAGGTAGGTCGGGAGGGTTGAGACGGGCGGGGGAGTCAGGCGAGCATGCCTGAATCCAGCCAGCCTCTTTGATCAAGGGCATGTCAGCACGTTTTATCGCTGAAAGAGACAACCAACTGTCATTGAGTAGATTCGAAACGCGAAAGGTACGACGACTTACTTGTACCATTTCCCGCCGCCTCTAGCACCATGGTTTTAATCCGCCAGTCCGAGACCATGCTCGGATTATCGAATGGCGAGAACGAGATGCGCATGGAGGGTAAGTCCTTCTCGACGTCGTGCACTAAATCTAGTGTTTTCTCGATGGTTCCACGCAAGTGGGAGAGTCTATCGCTTGGAAGGGTAGAACTGACGATTTCGAACCAGGCCGAACCGGCCTTCTGCACAGTGATGACCCCGTCCCGTCCCTCCAGCTCCTCCTGAGTGAGTGCGAGATCGTATGGATCGATACCCCAGAAAGGCTCAAGGTCATGGTATATTTCGTCGTATTCATCCGGCAGCTGAACGTTGTGCTTGACCACATAGTTCCACCTATCGAAACAAATATCACGCTCCTACGATTGCTCATACTCTGTGCCGGGTGGTACGTACCACTTGTCGAAGCCCCGTGGCGGTGCCCGGCGATAACGTCTCCTGTACTCTGCAACAGCCTCGTCGAGTGTTTGGCTAGTACGCGCCAGTTTCGCTTCCCATTTCACCTCGGCATCGGCGATGAGCTGGAAGATAGGGTGCGGACCATTTGGGTTGACGATGAGCAATCCGTCTGGTGTGATCGTATGATTCTCAAGCGGCGGTGGCCGATCCTCCGAGTCTGCATGCCATGACTCTCGTTCAAGTTGAGGTCCTATATCCCCTGGGACGATTGAACCGAGCGGCAAGGCGACATCAACGTCGACATCGAAGGGAGGTACGATCAGCACGTGTTCTGCGGTGTAAGTTGGCTGGGAAATGAGGGAAGACAATAGCACACGAAAACAAACGGCAAGGGTGGACACGAAAAGCACAGTGGTGAGTGACCTGTGTGAAAAGGGGCGTGTCCAAGCGAGAACCATGCGAAACTATGAATGAACGACGGAAAACCAACGAGGGAAGATAAGTCCAAGGGTAAGACATGAACTCGTGGTGAGACTCGGCTTAAAATGACCGTTGTACCTGGGCGCTAGGGAATTCATCAGGCCATTGGACACAGGGCAAACACAGACAGAAATGCGACCGAATAGAGGTGGAAGAAGCACACTGACCTTCTAACTTGATCAGATTGCTGCCCGCGAATCGCAACGGCCCGCCGGGGGGAAACTCATCGAGGTGCTTAACATAGGGTTTGCCGTAGGGAGCGCTTTTCGCTGGCATAGGTTTTATTTTTGTTCGGATTCTTCCGAGATGAATGAACCGCCGCATGCGGGGAATCAGACACAAATCGGGTGAAGGTATGTCATCCCGTCGTCGTCTAAATTCTAATCGGCGTGAGCTGTCGTTTGCTCCGCCGTCGCTGGTCCCAAAGAATTCCCCGAAGAACTTTGACGGCTTCATCATGGGTTGGCAGGAATATTATATGATTAGAAGGTACGAATCGGGGGTGGGCCCCTTGCCTGTGTCACTCCTTACGTACACCATCACATGGGCTGGCCACTTTGTGTCCATTGAAGAATGGGTGGTTCGTATGTGCCAGAAGGATCGTAATTCAAAGTCAGGTTTAACGGGATGGTTTGTACCATCTTCGAAGGGTCGGGAAGGAAGCGCCCTCCGACTTCAACATGGCAAAAAATGGTACTTCATGACAAGGCGAGAGCTTGCCCTCCAACACAGGAGCTCAAGTAGTCTTGCTGGACAAGGCCTTCTTTCTCTCCGAGTCTACGGAGCTGGGCATGGCGGTGAGTAGTGCGCTCATCGTGCATGCACTCAGGCTTAGGCATGCATCATAGACTGTATATGGTGCATCAACCCCAAATTACAAGGTCACCTGGATAATAACCCCGGAAGGGGATGTTAGGTGTGTGGAGTTGCTACTCGTATGGTTTAGCGTCTTCTTTATGACGCAGGCAAGCAGTCACAGTTATAGCTCGCATCAAGCATTCGCCAAAATTTTTTTTTGATGAACTCGCTCGGTTCCGCAATGCCTACTTCCTTACATTCTCTGCCGCAATGGGATACGTCTGTTTCGGATGGGACACTGGCCTGATCGGAGGTATCCTCGCTCTACCTTCATTCCAACGCTATTTCGGAATCGACAAGGAATCCCCTGCAGCAAGGGCCGCATTGAGCGGGAACATAGTGTCTATCCTTCAAGCCGGCGGGCTGTAAGCTTGCTATTCGCTTCCATCCTGTCAGTATCAACTGACATTATTTGTGAAGTTTCGGAGCGATTATCTCTAGCTAGTTTGCAAGTCGCTATGGAAGGAAACCATCCATGCTCTTTTCCGCTGTTATTTTCCTTGTCGGATGTATGTTACAATCTATAGTAGGCCTCAGTGGAAGCCCCACAGTCGGGCTTCATTTGCTCTACTCTAGCCGATTCCTCACCGGGGTCGGTCTTGGGTTAATCTCCTCCCTCGTTCCAATCTACATATCGGAGTGTGCCCCTCGTACTATCCGTGGACGGTGTACGGGTAGCATCGAAGTAGCTCTTGGGCTAGGAAATATGATAAGTTGTAAGTTCTTCAGGTATCCCAATCGATGAGCTAATGATATGTCCTCTTAGTTTGGGCCAATTATGGAGTGTCTCTCAATATTGCACCCGGAGAGATGCAATGGCGTACCCCTATCATCGTTCAGATGATCCCTGGTGTTATGTTCTTCCTCCTCATGCTCTTCCAGCCCGAATCTCCCCGTTGGTTAGCAGACAAAGAGCGCTACCAAGAAGCTGCCAACACTCTCGCCTATATCGAACGCACCGATCCTTCATCCGCTTCAGTTCAATCAACGTTATCCATGATTCGTGCTGACTTTGAAGGGCGCCACAAGCTTAGCATCTGGATGCAGTTGCGAAAGATGGGAGAGAACAAAACTGTCGCGTTTCGTTGTGCCATCCCATCGCTCCTGACCTTCTTCCGACAATGGGCTGGAATCAGCGCGATCCTCTACTATGCTCCCCAAATATTTACTTCACTCGGCATCTCGAACACGACATCTTCTCTCCTCGCTACCGGCATATCCGGTGTTGTCAAGTTCGTCATGACCTGTGTTACTTTAGCCTTCGTGATCGAATCACGG
>JBBPJZ010000923.1:0-11822 GCA_038089015.1 Chalciporus aff. trinitensis
CTAAAAGGTGAGGTTGACCGGGTAAGATGGAGGAGAGTGAGGGCTGACCTGAGAGGCAAGCATCAGCCGACCGAGAATTTCACCTACCAGCGTGATTCAGGCTAGGTAGCCCATAATGAAACCGAACAATCGGCAGGGATGGCCCGCCGTGGTCTTTCTGTCAGCCTCCAGTACCGCAGCAGTTTAGACGAAACAAGCAATCTCAGTACGGAGGAGGTTAGACAAACAAAGGCTTCTCGACACTATCTCCCTCATGCTAAGAAAATTCAACGGAAACACTGGGGTGGAACAACGCAGTAGCAATCTCCTTCGTAACAACCTTAGAACGGTGAGCAGGGCGATGAGAGATGGTGAGACTTACAAATCCGCACCGACACTGTGGCTGCAAAGGACACTCCAAGGTATTCATGGCTTGGAATGTGAAGACGAAGATTCTCTCCAGATGAGAGCAGCCTTTTGTTGACGTGCAAGTGGGGAATTCTCGGACTGACATTATCGAGCATTTCTGGTGCATCGGGAACACTTATTCGCAGTGCGTAGCATTGGATCTTGCAGGTGCTTAGTAGACGACGAATCCATAGTAGTAGCTATCATGTTGAGTCAAAGTTGTGTGTCCGCTGGCAGCTGCTGGCAGGGTGACCGTCGCGACTCGCAAGTGGCACTGTGATCTCGAATTGGTACGCACATACGGACCCCCTAAACTTGAACCTCTCTATGCTGAACCTGTACGAGACAATTCCTCTTGCTGGCCCCAACTGTAAAATGCTTTGGATTCTGTCATTCGTAGTTGGAACTTGGCATGTTCATTCCTACAGGATTTGGCCGAACAATTGCCTACTATACTTGGATGATCACTGGTACATGGTATTTATCATCTATTCTACGGTCAAGTAAGAAAGCCAGTTCCTTTGACCCTCAAATGACTAAGATATCATTACTTAGATTGTGATACGGAGAACGATACATTATCATAATCCATGCCTTGCATGTGTTCTATACACACAATCCTATTGACCCAGACATCTCTGAAGATGTTCCCACTCTGTCAGGTGTAATTGACACACTGGAGGTTCTAGCATTGTATCTATATGGTGAGTTAGATCTACTTAATTGTAACTAAAGCTTATTCAACCTTTTGGCAGTCGTAACCAAGTGTCTGCTAGTAGGTCGATATCCGCATGCTGAGATTGTGAATGCTGACAGCTATGCATCAGTTTCTAGGCTCGTTGTGTATGCGATTAATCAACTAGCTGATGTATTAGTACTATGAAGTAGGATTCTGCACCTCAATAGATACTTGCTTTGACCCCTGAGTGCTCCCGGATCGGCTTTCGGATCTGGTTCCGATCATGGTCGACAAATGTTCATCGTTCAACTCATCCCTCTAGACTGTCGCCGGAATACCTCAATGAACATCGCATAATCGGCCGTGCAATTCTCTACTTATACGAGCATCATACTCGTTCACTTGACCACAAAGATGTCATCGGACCAGCCACCGTCCGCGTTCTCTGCATCCGGAGAAGAAGTCATCGCTCGGTCGATTGACATTGCATCTGCCCAGTCTGCACAACGCCAGGAATCTTCAGATCTTTCTGAGTTTTACGAGATCGGAAGAACATCAGAGACGATCATCGAAGGGGATTATAAGCGGGTGCGATCTATAGTCTGCGTCCAGTTTTCCAAGTTGAACCGTAATATATGACAGGTTGCACTTCAATTTCCGGACGAGCTCTTACATGACGCTGTCCCCGTATATCGTTTACTCAAGCAGAGTGTCGGTGATTCCCATGAGTTGTACGTTCTGGCAGACACGTCATACGGCAAGTGAGAAACACTCTCGTCTATGATGTGCTCGAGGTTGACGATGGAATATTGGCATAGCTGTTGTGTTGATGAGGTGGCTGCTCAGCATGTTGATGCTGACTTGATGGTTCACTATGGGCATGCGTGTATGAGCAAGTGAGCTTTGTTCTTCGCTTTCGCGTGCGGCAGTTGACGACAATGTGACAGAACCTCGCGGCTGCCCGTAGTCTACGTATTTGGTCGCAAGCCGATTGAGGTCGAAGACTGCATCCAACAACTTACCAGTATCATCGCAAACCTTCCTGATTCGACTAAGCAAGCGAAAAAGTCTGTACTTCTTCGACATGATGTTGGGTATACATATCAGATGGGTGAGTCTGACAATCTACTCTACATAGTTGGACAATGTACAATGTGCTCGGCAGGAGATATCGTACGGCGGCTTCGAGATACAACTGGCGTACCTGTCCTTTATCATGAGATACGTACTCGAGTCGATCCAGTTTCAGAGCCAACAAACCCCGGAAACAATGACCTGCATTCAGCTGAAACATCGGTCACTTCTGAGAACGGTCTGAATATCGATGAAGCAACAACCACTGTCATATATATCGGCATGGAGAGCCTCACCCTCACAAACCTACTTATGACACATTCTACGAATACGGTAAGCCCCATCTTCCAATTGTTCGCTCATCAACTCACCCACCTTCCAGGTCTACTCGTATAACCCCATCACAAAATCCTGCAGACTAGAGTCCGGACGAACCAACAAGTTGCTCATGCGTCGCTTTGCGGCCGTCCAGAAAGCCCGTGATGCCGACGTTTTTGGAATCCTTGTGGGCACTCTTGGGGTTGGTCAGTGCTTTGTTGACTTGTGGTAATGCTAAAATGATGGATGTTTGACAGCATCTTACTTGCCTCTGATATCCCACCTGCGCAAGATACTTGCTAAAGCGCAAAAGAAGAGCTATACAATTAGTGTAGGAAAACTGAACCCGGCAAAGCTGGGGAACTTTATGGAGGTCGAGTGCTTTGTTCTCGCAGCCTGTCCTGAAAACAGCGTTATCGAGGCGAAGGTGCATCTAATGGGGGTTGCGTACTGTATGTATCGTGCTCAACGTTGTTTGCAGGAGTTTTACCGCCCTATAATTACACCGTTCGAGCTGGAGGTCGCTCTTCAAGCAGAGGGGACATGGAGTGGTCGGTATGTGCTAGATTTCGAGCGACTGCTGGCCGAATCCGCCCGTGGGTGTTTTGTTTGTTCAACGATTACAATGCGATCTGAAGTGGAGATCTCTGTCAGTTGGCGATGACAATGCGAACGAGGAAGACCGAGACCCGGAACAGCCAACATTCTCCCTAGTGACGGGGAAATACCGCCATGCCAGGCGCTTTGGCGGTAAATTGCTAGTGATCACCAATATATCGTGCTCACACATATCTTCACAGCAGCCCCTGGAGGCTCTGCCGAGGACAATGCGTCTCCGAGTGCGGTCGTCCTCCGAAACCAGGATGGGACAATGACGGTGCTCCCGGACAGTGCCGCAGGTGGGTCGTGCATTGGACAAAGCAATCCAGTTTTAGACAATTCTGACACTCCGCATTGTTAAACAGCAATGTTCCTACAGTCTCGGTCTTATCGAGGTTTGGAGGCGAGGGTGGCGGAAGACGCACCAAGTATATTAGAACAAGGTCGTAGTGGTATTGCTCGAGGATATGCCGACGACCATCCGAGTTCGTAGGGCTATGGATGAATGAAGGCAATGGATGACCCTGTAGTGGGCAGTTGATGTTGTTGTAGTTTGTGGGTGTATGTGGGCTTCGGACTCCGCGTACCAATGATCCGCCACATGTTGGTCACAAGGATTGTCATATTGGGTCCACGCTTTGGACGACGCTTGGACGACGCTTGGACAGCCCCAACGTAGACCCATGGGAAACATGAAAATTTACGGACTCAGTTTCTGTCATGTCATTGGCCTGGGCACTCCGAGATCAAAGCAAACCTCGGCAACTGCCAGGACCCGACGACGACCAACATGGTCGACGCATTGATCTGCGGGAGTCTCCGCAACCAGTGTCAACCACCACTGGACCATCAGGGAGGGCCTGAGGGTAAGACATGCATTTCCCAAATGGCTTCAATACCCCCGAAGTCATGATTCGATATGACGCCGATTTAGGACGTATCCAAGTGGCGGCGAGCGCTATTGTCGGCGTGCCATTCTGCCATGTCCAAGCGTTTCCGTCGCTTGGACTGCTGTAGATCAAAGCGTCGCAGTCGGAATAGGTATAAGTACCCCCCGTCGTCATCCCGAACTCTCAGAACAGAACCTTCTTCGATATCGCGACTACTCAGTCATCCCCAGCAATCAGCCCAACAACTCATCTTTCTTATACTCCTATCACTCGATTACAGATGGAGCACCTCACAGTGAGAGACGGCTGTCTCGCATTCATTGCGCGGCTCAGAACCGACGTCGAGAATGGATGCATTACCAGCACCCAAGATATACTCACCGAACTCACCAATTGCATGGTCCAAATCAAACACTTGAAAGAGCCTGCGGCCCCTTCTTCGCCTGTTGTTCAACCAGAAGAAATATCGTATGTGGCTCTTCTCGTGGCGCAACCTGCTGAGCTGACGTATGATCCAGTGACATCAAATCAACCCTCACGGTACTCCAAGGTCAGATGGCGAGCTTGCAAGGCACTCTGTCCCGGAACTCCGAGAAAACTGAGAGGATCCTCGTTGCTGTCGAGAATGGCGCGACTAATGCTGCTACTGCGCCAACGGCTCATTCGGGAGCAGCAGACTCGGCCCCTGCAGGCCCACCTCCTGCGACCTCAGCTCCTGCAAACTCAGCTCCTGCAAACTCAGCTCCTGCAAACTCAGCTCCTGCAAGCTCAGCCACTGCAAACTCTCACCCTACAGTCAGGGGCAAACCCGCCGCCCCAAAGCCTGGTATCGTGCACTTCCCTGGAGGGCCTCGTACGATCACCATCCACCCTCCCGGTTCTACTGAATATCAGTCCATGATCCACGATGACCAGGGTGCCCTTATCATCGACTTCAGGCGCAGTCAGCCGCTTCGCCGAGAAGGAGCCTTCAGAGGTCTTCCTGTTGACGAGGACGATTACGCTCGCATGAGATCCGTCTTTGGTCGTGGCCCGCGACCTGCGGACGCGCCTGTCCCTCCTGTCCCTAACTGGCCAGACTGCTCCCCGCCTTCCCCTTCCCCCCGCCCTTGTGGCGCGAGCGATGTCATTGCGAGGCAACGCCAACTGGCCGAGTCCATGGACACTGACGAACACGGGCGCCTCATCCCGGCGGAGTACGCGATTCGGCTGGAAGTTCCGGCTGTTCCTGCAGGCTCTTCGTCCTCGCCCTCGTCTTCTCAGGATTCGCAGGAGTCATCCTCTTCTAGCGTAAAGGGTGAAGGCGTCTCGACCCCCTCTTCGACCACTCCCCCTTTTTCTCCCCCTTCCGGGAGGGGCAAGAAGCGTACTCGGGCAAGCAAAGACGCTGATTCGGCTGAAGCGAGTGGAACCCAGTCAACTCCTGTCGTAGACGGTAAAAAACCTGCCTCCACGGTCAACAAGACCCCCGAAACGGCTACTTCCGTCCAGCGCGAGGAGAGCGAGTCCTCTGAAAGTCCTGCGAAACGCAGGAAGCTTCGTCCTTCCACAACCTTGAAGCGCACTCCTTCCACCAGGCCTCTCACTCGTAGCTTTACCATGGCCGACGTCCGTGACAATTAAGCGTCGTTGAACGCGACGCTTTCCGAAGCCAAAGTGTTTTTCCCTTTCTGATTTTTCTCTCTTCTCTTCTCTTTTTGGACGCTTATCTCACCCTTGTTGAATTTTTAATATACGATACTGCCTGCGAAGATTTCTTGGGGTTGATTGGGAGGCCAGCGGCCGTGGTCTCTTGGTCTTCACTTTGATTTTGACGCGGCTGATACCTTGGCTTATTTCTCGCCTCATTTCTCCTTTCTCTTCTCTTCCCTTCTCTCTTCTCTTTTCTCTTCTCCCCTTTTTTCTCCTTTTTTTTCTTTCTCTCTGTACGGTAGACTCATTGCGGATTTGTATCATTGGTGTGTCTTGCAAAATCGAAAGGAAATTGCACTGCGGGATGGGCCATGTCTTGGTCTATCTCGCGGTAAGTTTGCTTGCCCGGAAACCCTTCTGGTGTGATGATCATTAGCCTAAGTGTTACAACAGACGACGGATGAAGCTTTGAAGGTTGAGAACTTAAGGAGTCGATGACGAACGGCCTCTGGGAAGTAACAAAGGCATTAATGTTCAGTGGCATTGGCATCAGCTCACTCTTGGTGCACCTTGTTCCCGTCCAAGTTGAACTCCTCCGACTGGGTCCCACACTTTATCTGACTCAATGAAGAGCTCTCCGCTCGTCCAAAACTTCTCGGCTTCGGAGTTGATCGGAAAAGCATCATCTGCCCAACTTGAATTTCATCCAGTCCATCCGAGTCGAAGTTTAAATCAACTACAATCACGCTCAGTACACGCGGCTATAGGTCTTGCTGAGAATATGATCATAGTACATAGCAGGTTCCATCATCCGTACTCCCGGCTTCGTCACCGATCAGCATGTGTATACTAGCTCAAATCATGTCCAGCGCACATCGGCCGAGGTGAATGGTCCAACTACAAGTATAACCACCAGACGTCAAGAAATCAAGATTAACCAACACGACACAGCGATAAGATACCGAATACAGCGCAATACAGATCTAAACTCAACAAAGAGCAAGGTCCAACGACGGCAACCCCAATACCTATGATCCCACAAGCGCCATGGCAGTCACGCCAGCCGCTAAACTGATCAACGCCAATGCCTGCTTCCAAACTCCACTATGCCATAGGATAGGGTCCATCACGAAGTCGCCAGCCAGCATCTCGACCGTAGCAGCATATGTGAGCATGCCTGCCGAGAAGGCAGACATGAGTCCTTGAATAAGACGCATTTGTACTGGAGCCACCGTACAATTAACATCTCGTAAGGGCGGGTAGGCTGGGTCAAAAACGTACCTGTATCATGGTTACCATTGAAAAGGAGAATCCCAAGAAGGATGCCTGCAGGCGTCGTAATGGCGAATAGAAACGCAAGGACAGGTTTAAGGATACTGAGATAGTGGAAACCTTGCTCCTGAGATGAGGGCAGGGAGGCTATCCGAATGCCCAACGAGAGGCCCTCAAATAGTTGATGAAATATGACAGCAATTAAGAGCGACGCTGGAGGTTGTCATGTTATTAAATGGGGGATGGGATAAAGGAAGGACTTACTGAAATCGGGGCCTGATGCGACGGCAAGCGTCAGACCGATCACCAGGGAGTGAATCATGATGCCCAATTGTAGCACCTATATACCCTGGCGTAAGTAGTAGATCGACCTACCTAAAAGTAGAGCTCACCAGTATACCAACGATCTGTCTCTTTTTGCCCACTTTAATGAGTTCTTTCTGGTCATCGAGATAGTGGTGATGATGGTGATGGTGGCCATGGTGCTCGTGTAGATCCTCAGCCGCATCTTCCCCAAAGCCGTGATGGTGAGCTGATTCATCATGACCACCATGACCCAGACCGACTAGTGTACCCTGACCAAACTCCTCCGGACCGTACATCGTCGGTGGCCGAGTCCGTTCATGATGCGAGAGATGAGACCCCCGTGGTTCGTGTCTATGATGGCCCTCGAAAAATGCTGAGCCTTCGCCATTGGCATGTGTGCACGAATGACTGTGGACTGCGCCATAAGAAAGTGCCTGAGAAGTATGGGGTTCGCTTGTTTGGCGAATGTGTTCTCGTGTGGCAACTAGAGGTGTTCGCTCTGCGTCTGTTGCCCCCGGGTCAGTAATTTTGGGCAAGGCACGCTGTGCACCTTCTGGATTCGTGGGGGTTTGGTCTCCAGGGGATGGTGGGGCTGATGCAGCAGGAGAGCTGTACGAGTGAAGTCGGTCCACATATGATGTTGATACATCTATTTTTATCCCGGCCATGAGAGCCCAGATGAGCAGCAGTTTGTGAAAGAATACTTACATTCTACAAAAAAGATTGCCAAAAGAGAACATAGCCTAGCGGGGCGTCAGTGGTCTGGTAGGGAGGTGAGAATGAATACTGACACTATCAAACCCACATGATCTCCGATGTTCCAGCGAGCCCGCACTGGAGCGCTCGTGAGTGCCTCAAAAGAGTCTTGCAGTAAGTGTACGAATGCGGTGGATAGAATGACACCTTGGTGATACAATAATGATTAGAAACTTGGAGACCTTGTTGGGTTGAAAACGCACCTGTTCCAAAATGCTTCCCGACGAAGAAGATGATCCGGGGTATACGTAGAAACGTGATTCGTTTGGACAGGGTGGGGAACCAAGCAGCTAGGGTGTGAACTGTTAGCACAAGCTCCTCACCGACATCGATCTGTTCATACCAGCAAGGGATATCACAAATATGAGGGACGTCGCAGTTATTCTTGCCCAAAATGCCTCACGGTCGGTCTCGCTGAAGAAAACGAGAGAGCCGACATTGCTCGTTAAGAATCCTGCGGCACGAGGTCAGTCGCGGTCTCACCGTGCGTCTTCCTGCTGGTCTACACACCTGTTCTGGTTCCTGGGAAAGCTACTTTCCGGAACGTATAGTCATTGACGGAGATGGTCAAGTTCTGTATCTTTGATCGGACCTGCGCCACGTTACTCGCACCTACATATGGTGCCATGGATGTAGAAGGGGTGTCCGTAGTGCGACTGGAAGACAAGTGACCAGATCTCTCTCGACGCTGCGCAGCTTGAATGAACCCGCCACGAGCAGTGCTAGTGATTATCCAGTCTACCTTGCGCTGCTCTATAAGACCCCCCGAGCGAGTACCACATCGGTCATCCATCCCTTTTGGGAATTTTGTCACGCAGTAACACGTAAAGTAGGTGCGCAGATCACAGCAACTCATTGCCAAGAAAGATCGCGACCCTCCTCCATTCCTCCAAAATAGTATTCGTGAGGGTCATCATGATATATCCCAAGATACAAGCAGTACAAGAAATCCTCAGATCGAAATTCTACACCATACACAACCATCGGCCGGAGAGCTCCGGGACAGCCAGGTCCTGTCCTGAAACAGCTCTCGTGACTCGTTACGGCGACACCACCCTTGCGCCAACATCGCATCCATTGTCCTAGGCTACCGATACTACGTCTTTCTTGGTCTGTGCACTTACCGAACTAAGATCTAATAGATTCAAGCTACAACTTTCCTGCGGTTCTGTGAATTCACTGATGGGTATGGTGGTTGTACAATTGTGCCGCGAATGGCCGATCCAAATTCTTGATGGTCCAGAAGTTGGTTGGGAGCTCGACCTCGCCAACGCCTGGCACGGCGTGTGCATCCAGGAGAGCGTGCCGATGGCATTCGATACCACCTTGATATTAGCTCGGCAATCCTACTATGGTTTACATCAAACGAGAATAGATCTTACAGGACTTCAGAGTCAATTTCAAGTTGGTGGATGCGGACGTGAAGCGTGAAGACCGCCAATTTGAAGTCTAGGGTGTGAATTAGACCCCCGAAGGCGTCAGTGTGAATCCTCTCCGACACTTTGAGCACTCACCATCGATCAGGTACAGAAGACTGAAACGCTACAAGTCCTGGGAGCGTGCCTGTTGGAAATGCAATGTTCAACGACGTAAGTTTACAAAGTCGAAGTAAAGCAATGGGATGCAGCCGCCATCATGAGGATTGCGCCCTTGGCGTCCAAGGTAACTTAGCATAACGAAGGGGTAGCACTGTGAAAGAAATTTTGTTAACTCATCGCAAGTAGGGTTCTATAAAGTTGTTACTGCCAACGTCAAAGCTCAAGCTCAAGCTCGATTTCCTCGGCAGCTCGGGCCGGCGGAGTGCCTGCGAACCTGCCTTGGCCTGCCATCTTCAAAGCTCTCTCCTCCGTCGCATCATTGAAGTCCATTCTGTGACGATTAACTCGGGCAGCTTGATGTCGCTCCTCGTACTTTCCGCGGAAGATGTGGATACAGTCGTAGCCAACCTTCAGCCAGATGAACTCGAACAACTCATGGCTTCCGTCTTCCATACTCTTTCCTCTCGATTAGACTTCTCATCCCCACATAGAACTTCCATATCCATGTCGCGACACACCGCTCTCTTCATGCCTTCTCGTGTGCCTGACCTTGGCACGACCATCAAAGTCGTCTCTGTGCCCACATCTGCAGGCGACCAGGGAGGGTTGCCCGCCTCTACGCTCGTCCTCGACGAGACGACGGGCTGTGTAAAGGCGATCGTGAACGCCAGCGCGTTGACGGCCCTCAGAACCGCTGCTGGTGCGATTACTTCTCGTCTCTACAATCAGAGTGATAAGACGTTGAATATCCCCGCTCGTGATGGCAGGTTCTGTGCTTGCAACTCGCCTCCTTATTTCAGGCTCTAAGCCTCCAAAGACCTTGATCGCATTTGGAGCTGGGAAACAAATCAAAGCACACGTCGATCTCCACCTTCGTGCCTTCCCCTCGTTCGAGTCGTGTGCCATCATCAACCGGGCGAACAACGTGCGTCTGCAACAGCTCGTCGCCTCTCTCCGCCAATCACATCCCTTGATTACGTTCAACACGTTGACATTGGACGATGAGCGTGTGCGAGATGCTGTGCGAACTGCAGACGTGATCTGTACGGCAACTTCATCACATGAACCGCTGTTTCCGTCTGAATGGGTATCTCCTGGCACGCACCTTAACCTCGTCGGAAGCTTCACGCCGCGTATGCATGAGGTCGACTCAGAGCTTATCAATCGAGCAGGAAAGATTCTAGTGGACTCCCGAGACGCTTGCGCTATCGAGGCTGGAGAACTCATCGCTGCCGGGAAGACAAACAATCCCAGCGAATATCTCATCGAGATTGGTGAGTTGGTAAAGCCAGGTGGGATTGGAAAGTTTGCACTTGTTGAATTGCCTGGGGACGTTCGAGTTCCTGGTGGGGTTACGATTTTCAAGTCAGTAGGAGTCGGGCTCCAAGACGTCGCTATCGCGAGCCTTGTGCTATCGCGTGCAGAGGGGATAGGCTGCGGCACAAGAATCGCTAATTATCACTCATGAATATACCTTAATCGTACTTGGAACCTTGTATTCGACAACGCAAGTGTGAAGACGCGTGAAAGAAGAGAGCTTGAATTTGTGAAATGGACTGCAAGACCTGTCTCAAACGTCTCGTGCAAAGGTGCTCTGAAGTGAAGTACGTAAAATGGAGTGTCTTGCCCTCTCTAGGACTTACAATGGTAATCAGGCTGAGCTCTTTTCATCCTTGCAACTTCTCGACAGCTTTGGTGGTAAGAAGCATGACAATCGCACCAATAGCAAACCCCAGTACTAATGTCTTCCTGTCTTCTACCGCGGAGTTGCGGGATCCATCAACCGAACCCTTGTTCTGGTCCTTCATCAGCACCGGGGCGTCTTTGTCGAAGTTGCTTTGAGGAGTCATTTGAAGAATGGCATCTGGTGCAGTAAGCAACCCCGGTAAACCATCAAGAGAACATGCGTTCTTCGACAGCCAATACCCCCGGATAGTTTTTGTAGTTTCAGACTGTTTATCGGCCGGTTGTTGACCGTTGGAATTAGCGAGCAACCTATCACCATTCTCGAACTTGTCGGCAACTCGATCGAGCTGTGTACGATGCGTTACAAAGTCGTATAACGGGACCGAGAAACCGCATGACTGTGAAATGGGGTTATTTGTGACGTGAGTAGTCTAGCTCACAACCTGGGGACCATGGTACCCACAGTTCCCACTTGGTAAACGTCTATGGTGACAACGGCTCGTGAACCCGGTTTGCGGGTGGTGGGGGATATTAGAGCATTGTATTCAGCGGACCCATATTCGTGAACCGTCCCTGCGAGGTCAGACATTTGAACGTTGCATTATATGGTCTGGGAGCATATGAGACCAGGCTACTCACCAACACCAAAGAGCCTCAAGATCCTAGGGGCACCTTCAAAGGCAC
>JBBPJZ010000924.1:0-11770 GCA_038089015.1 Chalciporus aff. trinitensis
GCTGTGAGTGGGTTGGCGGAGGAACATCGCCCCAGTATAATGGCGGGTGACCATACATGTAAGCGGGGTAAGGGTGATGATAGTGGGTGTAAGGGGGAGAACCTGGTCCTGAATGATGTCCGGTTGGGATATAGGGAGGAGAAGCATGACCTGGGAGATGAGCATGTGGAAACTGTGGAGGAAGAGCATACAGTGGTACGAAGTTCTGAGAAAAACGCGGAGGCATGTCTAACGGTGGAGGCGGAGGATGTCGATAGTATTGGGGGTCTGAGGGTGGAGGGAGTTGGTCGACTTGAAACGGAGCTGATGAGTACGCGGTTCGATCCGGTAAGGCAGGACTTGAACGGTGGGAGGATCTGCGGTGATTGTCGAATCGTTGATCTAGGGGAACGGGGTCGTCTTGTGGTAAAGTTCGACTACGGAACTGTAAGCGTGGACTCGATGTTGAGCTAGCAGATCTGGACTGTGTCCTGGACTGGGAAGCAGAATGGGAGTGTTGTGAGAGGGATTCGATGTGGTTTCTGCTTTGTACACGGGAGATATGAGCGGATCCGGAAGAGGAGTAAGCATTATTAAGGAAGGAGGTGTTGCTGGCTAAAGTTGGAAGAATGACATGGATGTGAGGAATGAAGGGAAGAAGGGAAGCACGCACTCTGTCTAGAGGAGGCAGCGGAGATATAAGGAAAATGATGATCGGAAATAGATTTATGGTCAGAGGCGCTGGTATGATCTCGTACGGGAAGGTGAGATTTGCCGAGTTGAGGCCAGGCGTTGTTTTGGTCGGTTTGGGTTTGGAGGAGTGGATTTGTGCTGGAAGAGGACTGGCGGGAGAGATGCGGGGGTACACGTACGATGAAGGGATCGTGGTCGTCCTCTTGGTTGAGGATGGCCAACTTTGAGGAGAGGGACGGCGAGTGAGACGCTGGCGATCTTGGTGGGATCGATGCGCCGGTGTCAGAGAGAACCTTCGCGGCTGGTTGGGGAGAGGAAGGAGTGTGTTGTTGGGGAGGGGACATGAGTAGCTGAGAAGCCGCAAGTGCTTTCTGCTGATTTATGCGTTCTGTCCATACGTTCTGGACAGGTTTCGATGGTGAGGTGGACGGAGGAGCATCGTGAGGCTGTTGCTTCACGTTCTGCTGTTTTCGTATATTCTTGTTCGCTTTCTTTGCCTTGTCTGCATACGATTCGTTTGGGTTTCGTAGATTTTGAGTGATTGACACCATCGACAATATTGTCGGACTGTGACTGACGACTCGGATGTCTCTGATTCAGAGAGTCTGATCGACTGCCAATTACAAGTCTCTCTTTGCCTGCCTAAGCAACTAAAAAGGACTTGGGGATTTCTCTCCACCACCTTCATTCACATCCGGAAACGCCGCGGAGTTTGCCGGTTCGCACTATTATATAATCATAATGACCGTATTTATGGAATTCGCCACATGGCAATTCCAGATCGATCTCGATCGATAGCCGTTCCCGCGCTCTGGCTCTCCATTGCTCCACTAACCAACTCTCTCACGGCGTTCTCCACAGCCACCCGTTCCGAGACCCGTGTCCAATCAACACACAGTTCCAGGTATTCCATCAGCACAGCCACAACGTTTCCGGCGTCTCCACGTGACCATAGATCACCCAGTCGTTCCGTACACCAAGAAAGGAGAGGAGCCCCTGTCTTTGCTGGCAAGACCACAGCTGGACAGCCACTCAGCAGCTGGTACCGTATCACGCTCTCACCTGGTCGAGCACTCGTCGCCCACAGGCCTCGGTGTGGTTTCAGTCCCACGACGATCATCACCAACCGGCGGGGCCCACCTCGGACAAGGGGTGCAAGCGTGGGTTCGGGCGATGGCGTACGAGACCGAGCAACGTGGCGGAGCTTTGGAAGTGAGAGCATGATGTGGTGACTCGCGGTAGGCGGAGCCATGGGTCCTGCTGATGGTGCACTTGGTGGAGGGTCGCACAACGAAATCACCGATGCTGCTTCTGCCAACAACGTTTCGCCGATCCTGTAGTCGCCTTCCCAACCATCCAGTCAGCCATCCTGTGTCCAGCTTCATACTACCACCACCCACCTTCGAGAAACGGACCATGACAGAAAACAATATCCGGCTTGACAGTCCTTGGAATAACTGGTCTCCTTCCGCTTGCAAACAGGTAGGGCGAGAACCACCCTTTTCCGATCGAAAAGTACTCCTTCACGTCCGAGAACAACGATGCATCTCTGCACACCAACCAATCGATTAATCAGTCCACCACCACCACCACCATTCAAACGGGCAAGCCCACGCACCCATGAACACTGCTTCTGAAGAATCCCAACGCTGCATCCTTCATCGTATGCTTATACCTCAACGTGATCGTCATTGTCTTCACACCCGCCTTTGCCTTCGTCTTCGCATACTGACCGACTACCCGATCCACTGCCTTGTCTCCAATCGCCTCATCCGCTGCCTGCACACTCACCTCGAACCCTGCGTGCAAGCCCATTTCGACGAGGATGCTGTCTCCCGCAGCAGTCACCAGGGCATCTGATACGGGGCCCATGACAGGTGCTGCGATCGCCGCCATCCCACCCTATGTGCGCATTTAGCCTCAATGGTCAAGACGGATGCGATGCACGTACCGTAGCCATTACGACACCATGCACAGCGAGATCCCTGAATCGAATGCACGGTAGCAGCAACGGCGACGAATCACCCCACTACATATATATCAGTGCTAGCATCCCCACTACACCATGACACGAACACTCACCTGCGAAAGACACACAACCGTCGTACCGGCAGCCCTCAACGACTCATACGACGACATCACAATCCTTCCCGTCATCGACTACCGGTGCGTATGTCCACATCAATAACCCCTGCATTTACGACACAATATACAATACGCACCCCGACCAACTTGCGCATAATCCACGGGGCCTCCTTTTCATGCTCGCCCGTCCCATCGCCATCATGTCCACCAAACGCAGGATCAAGTGGCGCCAAAAGACAGACATTGGATGTCTCCGCAGCGTGCGTTGCTTGCGACGTGCTGGTGCCGGTACTGGAGCGACTAGCAGTGCTGTCTCGGTGGAAATGTGGCATATGCATTCGGTGCTGATACGTGCCCCTTCAATTTCGAAGTTGTGTTCTTCGTCTGATTCACGTCTGGTGAGGACTCGTTTCCCGGCCGTCGACAACAAGCGCGACGATGGGAATCAGTGGTTGGTAGGGGCCTCTCCATCACTCCGAATGACTGAACGTCTACAACGGCCTCCAGTCCGCTTGACTCCGTTCTCAGGGTGTCACGTTTACCGGTCCGAGCCATACCGGAGTCAGTGATAGTGAGTATGTACGGTTGGGTAGATCAGAGATCAATGCGTTATCAATCCTCAGGGGGACTGTGGGGGCACGGGGACACGCACGTTGCCGGAAGGGAACGAGAATGAACTGGTACTTACTATAACAATAATGTAAATTATAACTTGGTAGATTCACAGAAGCAGATCATGACGTGTATCGTTGATGGCAAGCACTTCAAGCTTCATTAATGCCCCTTGGTGCGAATTAGGCCAAGAGTGGGCGTAAGTTAAGCACTTCACTCCATGGAACTTTCATGTAAGAAACTCGGGAAATTGAAACGGCAGGTTCAGCTTCACTTAAGGTTGTGAACACAACAACGTCCTCGATTGCACAAATAATATCACATCATACTGGGGCACGTTGAGGCCCATAAATGCAACGCCTCCACGGCCAATCACCCACGAGTCCGCATGAACACGCGTACCGGACGTGACCCGGAAACAAGCCTTTTCCGTCTGCCTCACAAAGAGTGTTTCAGACTCTTCAATACATAACATCCACCCAAAAGGACGTTGAAGGTCCCGATCCTCTTATATCAGCGAGGGCACGTTGAGGCCACAATGTAAATATGCTGCGTTTAGTACCTGGGAAAGTCGCATTAGCCCGGCGTACACTCATCCTATCTGCGATGAACTTACCTGTAGTGCGAAGCCTTGTATGGGCCTTGAACAGGAATGTCAAGGTACTTGGATTGCTCGGGCGAGAGGACAGTCAACTTGACGTTCAATTGCTCGAGGTGAGCACGGGCGACCTCCTCATCGAGTTCCTTGGGCAGCATGTGCACGCCGAGAGCGAACTCGCCAGGCTTGGTCCACAACGCGATCTGAGCCAAGACTTGGTTGGTGAACGAGCAGGACATCACGAATGAAGGGTGACCAGTGGCACAACTAGCAAAAACCCGTTAGCACAAACCTGATCCGAAGTCAACAAATCACCCTACCCCAAGTTGACGAGACGACCCTCAGCAAGTAAGATGATGTGGCGGCCGGAAGCCATAGTGTAGCGGTCGACCTGGGGCTTGACATTGACGACTTGCTTAGCATTTGCCTTGAGCCAAGCGACATCGATTTCGACATCGAAGTGGCCGATGCTACGATCTCCTCAGGAATGCTGCAGATCACAATAGCAAAAGCCACTCACTTGCAGACGATGGCATCCTCGGGCATGACAGTAAAGTGCTTGGCGGTGATGATGTCACGGTTACCAGTTGTGGTCACGAAGACGTTGGAGCGAGGAGCAGCGTCCTCCATAGTGGTGACCTCGTAACCAGCCATAGCAGCCTGCAGAGCGTTGATGGGGTCGATTTCCGTAATCAAGACGCGAGCACCGTAAGAACGGAGGGACTCGGCACACTAAGAAGCTTGTGAGGGGCGGTAAACGGCTCGTTAATGAAAACTTACGCCCTTGCCGACATCACCGAAACCAGCCACAACAGCGACTTTACCAGCAAGCATGACATCGGTAGCCCGCTTAATACCATCAACAAGGGATTCGCGGCATCCGTAGTAGTTGTCGAACTTGGACTTGGTGACGGAGTCATTGACGTTGATGGCCGGAACCTTGAGCTTTCCCTCACGGAAGGCCTTGTAGAGGTGGTGAACACCAGTGGTAGTCTCCTCAGAGAGACCGCGGATGTCTAGGCGATGATTAGATCCGCTGATCATCCTCAAAAGATAATCAGGCGTACCTTTCAAGTACTGGGGGTACTTCTCATGAACGAGGGTAGTGAGGTCACCACCGTCATCCAAGATCATGTTAAGGCTCTTGCCACCAGGGAAGGCAGCAAGAGTCTGTTCAATGCACCACTGGTACTCTTCTTCAGTCTCGCCTTTCCAGGCGAAAACGGGAACACCAGTTGCAGCGATGCTGGATATATGCGTTCAGATCTTGGAAAACAAGTGAGTTCTGATCGATACTCACGCAGCAGCGGCGTGGTCCTGGGTAGAGAAGATGTTCTACAGCAGATAGTAACAATCAATCAATCAATAACTATCCTGAACTCGATAAAACTTACGCAAGACGACCAGGTAACCTCAGCACCGAGGGCAGTGAGGGTCTCGATCAAGACCGCAGTTTGGATGGTCCTAGGAAATGGTGATCAGATAGAATCAGAGCGAGAAATTGATCTATCCGGACATGTGAAGGCAGCCAGCGATGCGGGCACCAGTCAATGGCTTGCTTTGGCCGTACTAAAGGCCCTGATCAGCAACGTTGGACGACGGATAAAGTGTTCGGCAGCTACCTTGGTTCGCATGTACATGAGACCTGGCATTTCATGCTAAAAGACACGTAAATAACCATTTATCGCTGGTCACCGACTTGCACTATACCTCAGCGATCTCGATTTCCTTGCGACCGAAGGCAGCGAGAGAGATGTCTAGGGTTTGCGCGTTAGATGGTAGATCTCTCGATCCCGCGTAGATGTTGTACATACCAGCGACTTTGTAGACCATTTTCTGGAGATTCTAGTGAGATGGTGGGGGGAAGAAAGATAGAGTGGGCTGAGATGTGACTGATTTCGACGCCACTTTTTATCTTTCAAACCCACGTGGCTTTCCGTGGGAAATGGCCTCCTCGCTTGAGAAAGTTATGGGGCACTGCAGATGCACTGCGAGGGTACTTACGGGTATTACACTCGACTGTGCTCAGCACCGAGTGGATGTGCTGCTCGCGTTAGCATGCAGTCCTCCACAATGTCGACCCCATCACAGCAAAACTTTGACAAATCCCAGGTACCGCAGTCAAAATGCCAATTGCTCGAGATAGGTGTGTATCCAAGTCCCCGAGAAGCCACGGATAGTCACACACAACCCATTGTTCGGTCCATTATCCCAGTTCAATATTCATGCGAGCCTGAGAAGTCTTCGACTGGCGAAATTCGTACCCATTGCTTTCCCCTTTCAAGAATATTCAGAATGTAAGTCACCCCGTATCTTCGCGCACCGCATGGACGACTTCATGACCATCCAGGTGTCCCAATCGACCTGCTGTCGAGATCACTAGATTCACCACGATAGATATGCAGACGGGCGAGATAGAGATTCCCGACAATGCCAGGTTTGTCCTTCCTCTTCTTTAATTGGTCCCAGTGTGCTTCTCGTTCCCCTAGTTCTCTTCCGAAAGGAAAGCCTTGGCGAGACGTTCAATTATATACTGAGACCGAACGTCGGTAATTCGACTCAAGAAATCGGCTGGGGAGAAATTCGCTTGCTGTCTTGAAAGGTATGGGGAAAGCGCTGCCTGTGTTCATTGTGTCCTGACAAGTATAGTTAGCCTGGTTCGCTAGCGGTGTCCCTGTTTCCAGTGTTTCCACCTCAGTTGCCGTATACGCTGTCTATCTTGGAGATCCAATGGTCTTCATCGAAGAATCGCAGTTATGGACTCGCAAGAAACGACCACAAATCCTTACTAAACATACACCCGGCCCGAGGGGAGAATTATGTCGCCCCACCTGCGAATCCTCATTGGTTGTCGATGTTTCAGATAGCCGAAGTGGCATGTGTGCCCAATTTCCTCCCCCGACGCTCACGGACCAACTGGAATTCCCACGTAGAATGACCAACATTGCGCCTTAGGCAACCTTGCCATTCTTCAGATCGTAGCCCCTTTTCCCTACTCCCTGGCTGCGGAACACAAAGCTGAAAACACTAAACCAATTGACGTGAGAGAACCCATCCGGAATGGAGTTGTTCCTGTTGTCGTCTCCATCTCTCACTGCTTGCTTACGCTGTCTCGCTGGCGCTCGAAAGTCCAAACACCTAAGATCTTCATGCTGTCTCCGAGTCTTGAGAACACATTGCGATGATCCCTGTAGTCATGCACAGGACCAGAGACTGGTTCGTCTCGCGAGGGAAGGTGGTTGCATGCAAATTCACGCTGGGGGGTGTTGCCTGGAATGTCAGCTGCACACTGGAGACGCCGGTAAATGACAAAGCCTGCACCGGCGTCTCAGGGCGTATAACATCAGATTTGTGTGTTGTTTTTAGTCAACGTGGGCCGGGTAACACCGGCTTGTCACTACAGTAGTATGTTCGCTGGACACCAACCTTTTTCGTGTCGTGTGTCCAGGCTGTGCAGAAGTGTCGTCGCATCCATGACTGCATCAGGATTCAAGACAATATTATTTGCTCCTTAGCGATGGTATCCCGCTGTATTCCGCGATCACCACCCCCGGTGTACAGCCTGTAACTTAGACGTCGCATCTCTCAAGTCGCCAGGAAATGTCATGCTGTGAGTCTATCGCTTTGATCCAATGCCTTCACGACTGTTGATCTCGTTGCATCCTTCGCTACGCCGTTACCTACGTCCCCCATTGACCTCTTCGTCAGGCTTCCGTCAATTTCAGTTCGCTACTACTTTGTCTCCGTGGCTCTGTCGGTTACCCGGATCCTCCCCCTGCACATCCTTGGCTCTATAACCCTTAATCCGTCTACGTCGTGTGATCGACACTGCCCGCACAATGGAAAGCCCCCTTATATTAAATAGAGTACAAAGTGAATGTCGGGAGGTCTCTCCTTCGAGTATCAAGCCTGGTTCGCCAGACAGGATTACCTCTTTCCGTTCTTCAACACCTACTCTGCTTCCGTCGGTTGCTTCGCCTTTGAAGCGTAAACGTCGATCATCCGCCAGCATCCTATCCCGAGGACCTTCCAGTATCTCCTCATTGATTCACGAGACCCACTTGAGCCACACCGTCGCACGACATAATCGTCAGCAAGACTCGTTGCCCTCGTCTTCTACTCGAGAGACTTCAAGAAGGATGTCATACCAGCATATGCATGATCCGAGAGACATGGTAGAACAACGCGCCATGCAATCCTCTTACACTCTTTCTGGATCTTATATGCCGGTGAGCCACTTTCCTCAATCACCCTTTGACGGTGCTTTACCCTAATAACCTACCTCAGACGATGATAGACATCAGACCACACTCCTCTGGCTCGAACATGGGCGCGTCATCTAGTTTATCTGGCGCCGTCAGTGAATTTGATATTCCACCTCAACTGAGGGACCCTGCCCCAGCCCCGAAGAAAATGAGGACCTCGTACTCTGCTCATGGTCAAGGTCCGTGGCAAAATGAGACGATCGCTTGCCCATCTCCCTTCCAGCCCGAGCGTGTTGCGTCTGTGAATCCACACCAGTCTTCCGCTACACAACCAGACATGACCTTCGCACACACTCTCGCCGCCACATACTCCAGTCCCCCCGGAGTGTCATCTACTACGCCTCCATATTCCACTCCTTTCCCGACCCAAATTCCCTTCCAGTCTAACCGCTCTTCTCCGGGCGACCCATTGGAAGAAGAAGTCGGGGCGTTACGCAAGAAGGTGAAGGAGTTGGAACTCGTAAACGATCATAGTCGCATGCGCATCAAAGAACTCGAAAGAGAACTCGCTCGAGGGAGTATCGCCGAATCCTCCCTCAGTCGTTCCGGCGATGCGATGGCTGCCCCTCCTCCCATCCAAAACACACCTGACCCTTCGTCCACTCAATCCTCTTGGAAGGCACGTACTGACGCGCGTGCGCGTCTTTTCTGCTCTCTCAACCGTGCCGGGAATGCTTTGTGTTCCTGGCATGACTCGAGACGCGAACGACGAGCGTATCCTCCTCGCATGGCACCTGTAGGATACCTAAACTGTGGATGCACCTACGAAGAAGCCTTATTTGAGGAGAGCTTATCCCGCCACGGGATTGGTAGCTACCACCCAGGAGAAACAGTGCGCATGGATCCCGCATTGCGGAACCCCCTCCTCCGTCTATTGCAAACACGTTACAATTACAGAGATGGCGACTTTGAAAGGGACAGAATCACCGGGGAGTGGATTGAGGGAGAAGGCCACTTGGTTTGGGAGCAAAAATTGGCAGCTGGCGGTCTCAGCATCCGAAAATCGCGAAGCGAGGACCGTCGGTAAAGTGCTGTCAGTTTCTTTCTTCTGTTGATGATGGACGTACTTTTTTTTCTTTTTCCTTACCCATCTGTCGCACTTGTTCGCATCTTTGTTTCATCCCACCCCAGTTGTATTCGCTAGCAGCATCTCTTCTTCTCCGCCAATATATCTTCACGTCTCGACTAATATAACACTTCCACGTATTAGATATACCCCATAGATGTTTCACGATCGAGTCACGAATAGATGGAAGGACACTATAGTACTTATAGCTAATTAATGGTTTTGCGGTCTCATGCTTGTGGGAGGTTGAAGGTCGACGTTAATAAAATACTTGGATGCATCGCAAGGCCGCCAGTCTGCAAATACCTCTCTTCCCGGGACACTTGTGTTGAGACCATGTACAAAGTCCAGGCCATTAGTTCTAGCAGCCCTTGTCTCATAGAAAGTGAAGGCGGGGGTGAACTTCGCCATCCCTAGGGGCGACCCGCGACCCGCGACTTCTACTTACACATCTTCACGGTCTTTCATTGACACGGCACCTTATACTACATTTCGCTGCATTAGATGTTTATTGGCAACTCTACTGGCGAAACGCAGGCAGAGCTGTCGAAGGTTGACGACCGCTTCTGTTCCGAATCTCTCATCGTAAGTTGATCCATCCTTCTTATACAGTCAGCACAAAGGCAAAACCGAGAAGGACATTCCGAAGCAGATACCGACCAAGAGTTTCTTGCTAATCATGATAGACGCGGCAGGCGTAGTTACGATCTGCACAAGTGACAAAATGAAACGAGGTGCTCGACCGTTTTCAATGGGGCACATTAAATTTTTACTCACCATATCGACCTCGAGCCTGTAACGTTAACCATCTCTGCTCCCGCTAGTAGACCGAACCGAGTCCCGGGCGATCCATATGTGAGGGGAGCTCAATTGAGATGTCAACAAGTCACGGACGACGTCAACCGTTCCGGAGTCTGTTCGGGTCTACTTGTCTGCTTTCGTTGTCACAAGCCGTCCGGGGGAGGATTTCCCCTCGGTTCTGTTTCCACCGGATCGTCGGGAAAGAAAGATAGGCGATTGCCAGACACCTAGAGGCAGACCCCAGATTTCGCATCTTGTAACTTGTTGCGAGGTGAATATGTTGGATACTTATAGTACCGTCATGCCAAGCAAGTAGATCACTGTCTGGGGGTGTCCAGGGGTGCAGGTACAGTACACCTTATTCTATGTCATCATGGTCAATTGTCACTGCCCAATCGCAATGCAGGATAGGTCGCTGGACTCTGGTACGGCGAAAATCATAAATGTCGTTAATTGTCTCTATGAGTGGATTGTCAGCAAGTTTCTAGCTATAGGTCTGTTCGAGTAGATCGCCATGTTCAGATCATGTATCGGAGTTCGGAACAAGGTTTTCTCACCAAGTACCCAGCTCGTCTCGCTTACCAGCATATCGTCGATCATTGATAACCTCAGAGGAGCCAGAACGAAGATAACCGGTAGTGCCGATTTACCGAGATGATCAGCTTGACGCCCATTTTGCTTCTCTCCCACCACGTCGGGTACTGTCTTGGCTGGTCGTGGACAAACCATCAAGCACCGCATTTTGATGAATCGAAAATTCCAATCACGGACAACACGTATCCAAGCGTTGACAGTAAGCCCTAGATCGCAACGGAAACTCACGGACGCGACTGAGTTTTCCTGGCCCTAGCTGAGCTCTCACATCCCGAACCGGATCTAGAGGCACTGCTGAGTAGCAATGGTGGCAACTTAGGCTTTCTCCGCGTCTCGTCAACCGGCTTATGCTGTTTTGAAAGACGCGCTTCGTTCGTACCAACGGAAGCCCGACTGCTTCCAGGATGCAATTTCCCTGGTGAAAACCCAGTGTGAGGAATCACGTATGGATGAGCAGGAGCGCGTTCACGGTATGAAACTTCATCTCTCTCTCGCATTGACGATGATTACTTGGCGCATATAAGCTGCTATTGGCATGACTATGTGTGAATTAGCCACAGCCCGACACTATTCTCCTCCCATGGAGTGCGCTGCATTCGCGATGGTCGGTTACGACCAAGCACTTTCATCAAACCCTCAGGCCCAAGCTAGATGCGTCGAGTATGAATAGCTTTCCTGGCTGCGCATTTCATATCACCTGTCTGACGAAATCCATTTTGCTAGTGCCCTCTCTCGGAGCGCCCAATTTTGGTCGAGCTATTCTGGCTACCTCCGTGAAATACGTATGTGGTTGACAATTGCCTACAAAGACGCCGGTGTGATCAAGACTGATGGTCACTACCAGCCCAGCTTTGCTTCGCATTTAGGCGATGGATTGACATCGGTAAGGTTTCCATTGAAGCCATCCCGCGATTATTGGTTCGTTGAACTCTGTTTAAACTTCTTCGCCGGCCGCAGATATCGCGAAAGATATTTATAGAAACATAACGAAGGAGAAATCCGTTCTATTGCGGTCTTTAACGGAGCGAGAGAAAAGTTCCAGGGTAACTCAACGACTATGGGAAAAAACTGCAGAAG